>JAMBLF010001232.1:0-123774 GCA_030578115.1 Leucoptera coffeella
CTTCACACCTTTTTGTCACATATTAGGTCTTGTTGTATAGCCATAAATAATTTACTCTACAACTGACGCGAGTCTCTGTTTACTGCACAAGAGATTGTGGTCGTCTATGCTTTATTATGACTTGAAAACTACATAATTAAATCAGATAGCTCTACCTCCCAGACTGTCTTAATTTATCAGCCAGTAATCGGCGCGTTGATATTTTAGCATGTCTAAATATATTTTAACCCTATGCTAAGTTATTCTTAGTGACGGCGAATTAGCATAAAGAACTCGTTGCTAACATCGATGTTTTTAATCGAATCGGTTGAACGATTCTCGTTATAGACAATGGAATGTATCGAGTATTAATTTGGTTAAATAATACTACAAGAAAGCAAGTACTTAAAACACTTTTCGGGATGGACAGAATCGCGGAGATGTTGGGTCACTTTTAGGTTTACTATTAGGGTTGTGATATGGTTAATTTTGATTTATGGGTATATATGGTATGGTCACAGATAATAAAATACTACAGTAACTATGGTTATGGTTAGGGTTGTTTTCTATCTAAGTTATTACTAAGTACCTAGTTATATCAGTTGATCCTACACATAGGCATGATAATGGTAGGCTAGCCCATCGTTAACTAAAATAAAAACTCAGAATAGTATAGTACATAAATGTGTACTAATTACAAACATGTAATATTGGGTTATACTAAAGGTTTAATATCCCTCGTTTATGTATAGTATGTAATAATCATTATTTTGCATAAACATTACGTCTGTTTTCCTAGAGTGAGGTTAGCTGAGATCATGATCTCTCATTTTCTGATATCAGTATTCTAGTGTGCATGTGAAGTTGTATGAGTGTCAATGAAGCAAAAGTGGTTTGTCAGGATCGGGACAGATAGGGATCCGTGATCTCTGCCTACCCCTCTACAGGGTATCAGGCCTGATATTTATATTCTACTTTCGCTTCGTTGACTACCATAAACCTCCTACTCACATATATCACGTATATTGAAATAAATAATGAATGAATACATATAATTAGAGATCGAAATGAGATCTGGGTTACTGAGACATAACTAGTTGAATATTTGATGACCATGCCTGATAAATCACTTTCGAAAGTTCTTTCAAACTAGATAGACTTTTTGAAGATTAAAAGTTAGTGATTTTTGGTATATTTGATTATTATTAATCTTTACGGACTACGATTATTGATACATGCAAAATATTCATAGAGAAGGGATATAAAAATCCTTTGATTAATCCTTTAGTTTATTTACTATACTATTTTGGGTTTTAATTTTAGTTTGGTTATGAAATTAGTTCTTTTAATCTATCATAAGAGAGTAATTGAGAGACTTATGTGTTAGTCTTAAGTAATTAGCTAGTATAGTCCAAACATTATTCCATATTAATACTATCAAACACTGTACATACGAGTTCAAGGATGTTACAAATGTCTACATAATCAACCGAATTAATCTTAACATTATATGGCCTATATTATATGTATGTATTTAAGGGAGAGCTGGTGTCCTAACCTAAGGCACAGGACTTATTTTCCTAGTTTAGGCACCAGTTCTCTAACAAACATACTTGTGAGAGAACAAGTAAATTATATTATTATTATTATCACTACATAGTATAAAATAAAGTCGCTTTCTCTGTCCCTATGTCCCTTAGTATGCTTAAATCTTTGAAACTACGCAACGGATTTTGATGCGGTTTTTTTTAATAGATAAAGTGATTCAAGAGGAAGGTTTATATGTATAATAACATCCATTAAATAGTGGAGTAGGCTATATATTTTATACCCGTGCAAAGCCGGAGCGGGTCGCTAGTAGTAAATAAATGAATGTACATATTATATTATGTCCACCATATTCGCGAATGAACACTATGTGCGTGCATGTAATGACCTAACCTACCTGTCCGTTTTTTCGAAAGTGGTTATGTAACTCAAAACATTTCTGAATGGCACATCTGACGATTCAAACAAATTATTTCGATACAGTCTGCGAAACACGGATCCGTCGCTTTTTTCTTTCCTAACGTTGTATAACGAATGTTACTAGTGACGGGCCCAGGTACACAGTAAATACCCAATACTTACTGTGATTTTGTGGCAAAATATAGATGTTAATCTTAAAGGTCTACTTACTGTGTTTTCGATATCAAAATTTACATGCTAATCTGAAGGTTTTAGGTAGTCAGAAGAAGAAGATTAGTTTTGAGAAGGTTAATTGATTTGATTGAAGCGAGATAGTATTGTCAGGATTGTTCAAAAAAGGTCATAGATAGCATGCCGTGAGGGAAAGAGGCATAAATATGTATGTATATGTGCTTATAAGTACTTGTCTACGCATATATTTAAAGTCCTAAACAGCCTGAAACACTGTATAAGTGAACTATAAAAAATATACATAATCCTGTCGACAGTATAGTGGTATCATTATCACTTAATGGTAATTCCTTAACAGAAATCGAATAATAAAAATCCATTATACCTTATGAATGAGTCGTCATCCCGATAATCACTTAGTTACAACAGTAGTAAATGCGTCACTCATTTACCGTGTCATTCAGTAATTACTCGACGACAATAGAAACTGTAGTCACATCACTAGTTTTCGCAAATACATTTAGCAATGAGTTTTGAATGTTTGTTTTTTGTCGAACTCTAAGTACTTACTTGAGTTTGCTTACCTACTTAGTATACTTACTATCACTTTCATTCCATATGTTCTTGGGTAAATCGGTAAGGTTGTTTTTCATTGACTATCAATCAATTACTAGTAGAAAGAATATTGTTATTCTTTATCACGCTAGTATTTTGTAGTTCTATGTTCGGTTTTCAAAAGCGTTTCTTAATAACGTATCATTTTATTCCCATAAGAGTTACAAGCGGTAAGAAGAGACTAAGTGATTTGAGGTTTTCAACGCTATTTTTAGATGATAGTTTATTATCTAGCTTCCGAAGATATTTTATTTCATATTTAATTCTTATGTTATTTATAAAAAGTACACTGATAAATATATAGATCTAATCCCTTAGCTGTCTTTTACGATATGTCGAGTTGAAGGCAGCTGGTTTCACATATACATAGTAATGTTGTTACAATGATAATGATAATAATATAGATATATGTAAGATATGAAGATGATACATACGTAGACATAGTCTTATAATAGTTATCAAACTGACGTCATACGGTCGCAAGTAAAAATTCTCAGGGCCGAAGTAAATTGAGAAATGAACAGGTGTTCACTGTATCAATACTGTAATGAAAGGCTGCGAGAATACGTGACGATCGCCATTTTGAAATGGCTGGGGTAATAATAGAGACAAGTTTTATCTCAATACATATACATTCACGTCTTTTAATCCTATCCAAGATGGACAGAACTTAGGAGAAGTGAAAATATGTATCTTCTTGGTCACCATGTATATTGGTATAGTTAATATAGGTGATTGCTAGTTCATCGCCCAATAGAGTCCATATACCTAACCCTAGCAGTTACATATACTGTTGAAAGGGGTGAACAGAACTAAAGGTTTCTTTGGATCTTGTGTACATATTGTCGGGTATAAAGGTTAAATATATTGACGTTAGTAACCAACCTATTTCGCTAAAATATATTTTTTATCTTAGTCCTATACTATATTGAACAATGTGATGGAGGTCCTTAGAAAGTTTTTAATCTGGACCTGTTTTTATATGTCATATTCTTAACTACTAGTCTAGTACTAGTCAACGTCTATTTAGGGAAATAGATAAATATTATATATAGATAAATACATGTATAGCATATATAATCAACGGCCAGACTGGAAAGCAGTAGAAAAGTGTACTTCTTAACTCTGCCTCCACCGGGAATCGAACCCAGACTTCACACTGTTTATCTATTGTATCTATGAAAACAACAAATAACTTAACGAATGTACCCTTTAATAAATACCTAAGGCAGCTAAAGACATCTCTGGTTCTATATTTCTGTCTACCCATTCAACGATTACTAGTAACCTATAAAAGTGCAGGTGTTTCAATGGTTCGTACTGAGCAGGGCTAAACAATGGTTGTGAAATGTCAGCAGGTTACGAAACCTTACAAAGTGAGACCTTGTATGTAATAAACGAGACGAAATCATAACGTGCATTCCAGTGCTGTCTAGGACTTTAAGAAGGTAAATAGCTGCCTATCTGTGCTTCTTGTTAAGTGCATAGTAATGGTAGTCTTGGTGAAATATAGGATTTTATGGGAATTAATATAATTCAGTATTATATCTTCGCCGTAGCAACGGTGGTCGCTCAAATCTCGGCGTAAACCTTTTGAGGAATAAGATATTTTCGTTATTGACATTTCTTTAATACGTACAGGCTACGACTGTAGTGGATAGATATAGATTCTAGTAGATCTTGGGTCCACATCCACCTCCCGAAACTAATTTCGCTTCATTGATATCGATTAGAATCCTTTTCTAGATACATCTTATTTCGCTGTATGTAGACAATAAAACAAATAGTTAATTAGTAAAAGTAAAATGGTATTGCCTCAGCATTTGCAGCCAGACTGCAGAGCTGGTACTCCGCCAGTACCATCAACATAGTACAATAAATTGCATAAATTTATTTACAAAAATCTGGAGCCCAAGTCGACAACTAATGACGAGATTTGTCACTTTTGCTATTCCGCGAACAACTTGACACCATTACCGGAATGCTATTGAACTGCGATTGCTAAAAGCATTAGTACACTTGGGTCCCTGCATTTAAAATCCTAAGGTCCCTTTCCATTTTCCCTTTACCCAGTGCTTGAGGCTAAACGCACGTGGTATATAATTAGTGTAAAGTGGCCCTTATTAGCAGAATAGGGTTATCGAACAAAGGACAGGAAAAATATATTTTCCTCTTAATTGTATTTTATGCTAATTTACCTAAATGACCTACCTGTGCTAGTCTGAGACTTAAATAGGATGCTAACTAGCTGCCTTTCTTTGTAAAAGGTAATTATGGACTTTAAGTAATGTCCATCTGTTTAAATATAATATTATATACCTAATTCTATTTATTTGTCTCTGCTAATTCATTGTATTGTTTCTACAAATATAATCTGATAGGTATTTCAATTGTTCTGACAGTCTCAACAGGAATGTTTCCACTAATTGCAAAAGACTAATAAGTCGTTAACCAGTACGGTATGATAATGGTCTGTACATATTTGTGACATGATAACTTAAATACGCAGTAAGTAACTTGATAAAAACAAAGACAAGTAATAATAAGCTACACATTATTGACTAATAACTGATGGCATGTCGTAGGAAGCGACTAAGGGACTAGGGGTCAATGGAATGTAAAGGACATAGGCTAGAAATCTGTCATCAATATCCTATATTTATGCCATCACAATCCTTATACTTATGCCAAAATTAACCATATTAATGTATTATCTCTGAAGTTCTGTCTACCTCGTATTAGATAATTTAAAGACATGAGTAAGTTACATATTTTATATTCGCTCTACTTTACCGCCTGTTATATGCTGAGAAGAAAGCCAGATCAAAGATCAAAGTCATCAACATATCTATATGGTCTAAGACTAACTAAATCATATGTATCGTTGTGATAACCCTAAGTTAAGACCTAAAATACTCAACACGTTACTCGCATACTTCCATTAAGAGCCTGTCAAGGGAAACTGAACTTTATGTTCTAAGCTATAAGAACTACAAATTCCATTAGACGTCGGTACCAACACGTGCTTGGTACGAAGTTATGTGCGCGCGCAACTTATTTTCCCTCTACTAAATAGTATACAATGGGCTAGCAACCTGTCACCAATATTACGTGTCAATGCCATCATAATAGTGACGATAGTGAGTATAATAGTGATAGAATAAATAATAGATACATACATACACATCACTCCTGATTCCCTGTAGAGGGGTAGGCAGAGATCAAGGATCCCCATTTGTCCCGATCCTAACAGACCGTTTTCGCTTCATTGAAACTCATATATCTTCTCATACACACTCGGCGGTTATAGGTACTCCTAACGTCACCTTTTTTCAATATAGTGTCTATCTGACTGTTATATGTCTTATTAGGCCGGCCCCTACGTAACCGCCCTTCCACTTCACTCATAAATAATAAAAGTAGAAGAAAAGAATGAGAAAAAAACATTTATTCGCTGCTTACATACATTTTGACATAATACTATACATAGTATGACACAACAACAATACATATAAGGAGTAGGCACTTGATGCAGTGAAAAGGTGCTGTCTCAGTAGTAGAAGTAATTTGGACCAAATTGGAGACAGGTGCATGTACCGTGAAGAACAGAAGAGCATGTATGAGAAGGTTAATGGGTGTGAGTGAAGTAAGAGAGATTTGTCAGGATGGTTCCAAGTGGTCAAGATAGTCTCTGACTATCCTTATGTAAGTGATATAGTTTCTGTCCACCTTGAAAGGGATAAACGGCCGTGGGCATATTGTGTGTATGTAAAACTATCTTGCACAACTTGATTATGATGTGATTTCCTATAGCCGTGACTAGTTAAATTATAGTTTAGTGTTAACAGTTATTAGTTCCTAATAGCAAGTGAGATAATTACTTTACTTTGAGTACATACATAAACATTCACGTCCTTTAATCCCTTTAGGAGTGGACAGAACTTTGGAGACACGATAATATGTCCAGGACACTATTTAGCATACATATTGAGGTTGTGATGTCATATGCAACATTAGAGACAAGTTGCTAGCCACTCGCCATTTAGATTCTATTTGTCCCAAGTCCCTAAGTTGCCTCCTACGACATGCCGGGAAGAACGGCAACTAGTCTTAGAAGTTTTATAATAATAATTGGACATTGAACTAACCCCTTGGTAAGTTCATTAAAGACTTATGTTAAGGTTACAATCAACGTATATTTAAGAAATGTATACATATTATATATAGATAAATACATATATAGCATATAATCAACGACCAGACTGGAAAGCAGTAGAAAAGCGTAGTTCTTAACTCTGCCTCCACCGGGAATCCAACCCGGGACCTCACGATTAGCGTTCAGATGTCTAACCGATCGCGCCACGGAGGTCGTCGTCGTTATGTCTCAGTTACGTAACGTAAATAATAAGGAAAACATCGTAAAAAAATCCAATCTATGAAGTACCTAAGTCTGTTTACCTAATAAAGTAATTTTGTTGAGACTATATTAACTAATATTGCGGAGCGAAATTGATTGGATAGCTCAATATACAGCTCAAGTTAATCCTCCAAGTCTAAATAATTTGTTCTCTGCCTACCCCTCTGTGTATGTATGTACATAATAATATGTTAAGTCAATATTATCTTCTTAAGGCGGGTGTAAGAAACGTGAAGAACAGAAGAGCATGTATGAAAAGCTTAATGGGTGTGAGTGAAGCAAGAGAGATTTTTTAGGATGGTTCCAAGTGGTGATTGATAGTATCAGCCTATCCTGTAAGGAATATAGAGGCGTGAATATATGTATGTAAGTGATATATGTATGGTTCGTGAGGAAACCTACCTGTTCGTCGAACACGTGAGGAAACCTACCTGCACGTCGAACAGGTAATAGTTAGTGCTTGTATATGGCGACATCGCTGACCACCTGTCACATTGAGTACTGACTATCTGGTTAACACGTGGGTTCGAGGTGTCCATAGAATTACTACCTTCGCAATTGCGGAGATAGAAGCCTGAACCTCTGACTACCCCGCAAGGGTTAATGGTCGTGAATGCGTTTGTATATGTATGGTGAAGTAAAATACTGCGAAACGCCATGTGAATCAAGTTTCAATGGAAAAGTTTCCAGTGAAACCTAGTGCTTCTAGATACTGCGTTGAACGAGTTGTTTAGTGTTTTCACACACTCTAATCTCGGTCTAGATCGACGTGAAATGTTACGACTGTACGCCGTTGGGGGTAAACAGAACCATGAACCACAATTGACACTAAATGACTTCTAACTAAAGATTCAAATGTATATCTTATATGAAAGAATGGTATTAAAAAAGATACATGTAATATCTAGATATAAGTTCTTCTGTCCCGTGTTAGTCGTAGAAGTAGGAGACGACTAAGGGACTACTGGTTAATGGAATCTCTTGGGCGATGGACTAGCAACCTGTCGGCGAGGATATCGGACCAATTGTGCATCTCGACAGCACTTAACACGAGCGTGTGTTCCTTTTACGTATATGTTTATTTAGGTGCTGTTGTTGTTTACTTCTTTAAATTGTTACTTTCCCAAAAACACGTATCTTCTTCAAATCATTATACACTCAAGACGGTCGAAAATTGAACTTGAGACCTTTACTTCTCAAGTAATGAGCAGCCATCAATCTTTGTGCTGCCCGTTTTAAATGTGATTAATGATGGCGAAAATGAAAGTAATCTAAGAACGTGTTTGACCATATGGTAACGGGATAAGGTCATCTTTGAGAGCAGATGAAAGGATGTAAGGTTATAGTCAGGGACCATATGGTCAATTGAGGTTCTTTTTAACAGGATGTTCATTGTCACTTTGATTTAGTTAAGAATTAGATATACATACAGTTGCAATAGTCTATTTTTTTAAATTAAATTGAATTAAGAACTACGCTTTTCTTCTGCTTTCCAGTCTGGTCGTTGATTATATTACTATATATGTATTTATCTATATACATATAATAAGTATATTTTTCTTCAATATACGTTGACTAGTACCCTTAACATAAATCTTAAATGTACTTAGCAAGGGGCTAGTTCAATTAGTGTAATAACGTCCTACAACATTATTATACATTTATACACAGACATCTTAACGACTTTTCTTTTCATAATAGTGGCCTACTTCTTGGTATCTTATTGTTCGAGACTTTCATTGATATACAGTTATGTTTCGTTGAATTGTATAGTTCATACCTACAGTTTTTGTGTACGTTTTTTTGTGAAGTCTCTTCCAATGTTTTTTGCTTCACTGACGCAGTACTTTTTTGTAGTCAGAGTATCAAAACAAACTTAACCTGATTGTTTGTTTACATATAGATAGATGCATTTAAGTATAATGATATATTATTATATACGTACATATTGTTCTTAAAATGGATAACTGTAGTGTTAGGAATAGAAAAATATGTTCACTATATATGTATACAGACTTGAATTGGTTTTTAAGGTATGCGTTAAACGCCTAATTACCAAAGAATCAAACTAAATAACTTCTTGATTACTAATATCTAAATCGATAAGAGTATACTGATATATGTTGCTCATTTCTTAGTCCCGTACTAGCATAGAACAATCAATCTACTGTTAGTATACTATGACATCGCTTATAGTAAGCAAGCATATCCAATTACAGATTTGGCTATCTACTAACATTTTGTGTGCTGCGGAATTGGAGCAGAAATATTTACTTTCATATATAGCTTGTGTGTCATTAACTTGTTTAGTACATATGTATCTATAGATCACATACCGAGTGTGTATGAGGATGTGTATGGGTGTCAATGAAGCGAAAGTGGTTGGTCAGTGGGATAAATGGGGATCCGTGATCTCTGACTACCTCTCTACAGGGATCAGGAGTGATGTGTATGTATGTAAATCACGTACTTTTCAGGTAGATTTAACTTGGGAGATATATGTGTATTTTCCGTTATTTTAGCCAAATTAATGGCCTCAATATTGTGGAATATTTACACAAACTCTTGACTCTGTATCAGTGGGCACACACCTGAACCTCCGACTACCCCGCAAGGGTTAATAGTCGTAAACACGTTATTATTTTTTATGTTAAAAAGTATATTTGATATAATGAAAAATATACCTCTAGTTTCATAACCCTGTTCATCTCTTTAGACATTATAGTTGTAATGAAATGAAATGCTTTCTATTCACCATCAGAATTATAAAATCACTTATTGAAGGACAAAAAAAAACAAACATTTTCACATGAAAAATTTACATTAAAATTAGATAAGTAATCTTAAAAAAATAAATCTAATTAAACTATTGGCATTTCGTAAAGGAAAACCTGCAGAGAAGAAATGCCAAGAAACGTGTGATGAATGTATTAACATGTATATGTATTAATATGCATGTAGTTTAGGTATGTAGTGTGGAAAAACATGTATATTAATGTATTACAGTGTAGTTTAAACTTCCTATTGCCATTAACATATGGATATAAAGTTAACGTTCTAGTAATATTATGTATTACATTTCCTCAATTCTTTATTAATACGAAGTGGGTAATAGTTTCATAATGATTATATGGTTCAGAATACGATATGTGTGTAATAAATCACTTAGTTATGTTGAGAATTGAGTTAAGTTGAATTATTTAAGGAAAGAATAATTTAACATTTCATAATAGTTAATACGCCTAGGGTTTAAGTCTACTAATGTTTATTGCAATATCGTAGTTTGATATCACTTCAATAACTGTGTGAAGTTGTTCGAGGAATAGCAAAAGCTGTACTGTATAGTATTATATTATCTGTGGCAAAAGTGTCGAATATCGCCATTTGTAAGGCACTTTTCTCACATCGTTACTGAAGTGCTATTGAACTACGATTAGGCTCCTAAATGTGACGATGTGTATTTTTATAATTTGGAATACGAATACAATTTAAAACCAAATTTTGGAGCTTATATTTAAAGCAGATTCATTTAGTTAATATATTTCTTAGTGTTATTTATAATGAAGCTGCGATAGGATCACCGCTTTACTCATTACATGATTTATATTTGGTGAAAAGTCTACTTCTAATGACCATAGCACTACTTCATTTAATTAATCTCAAAAGGAATATATGTGGATGAAATGGAAGTGCAGTTACGTAGGACTCGGCCCAATAAGACCTATGACAGTCAGATGGACGCCATATTGAAAAAAGGTGACGTTAGAAGAACCTACAATCGCTGAGTTTTGTAGGATCTGTATGAATGTCAATGAAGCGAAAGTGGTTTGTCAGTGAGACAGATAGGAATCTGTGATCTCTGAACTCTACGGAGAATCTGGCTTTATTTGTATTGTATGTATGTATGATCTCAACCTACAAATAACTACAACCTCAAACATCAACTAACTCAACCCTTCATTTACAGAGGTGTCTTCCCATGGAAGCACACCAAATCGCAGGAGCCTTCCGGCGTATCTTGGCGCCTCTTCAGCAGCAAGTCCAGCGGAAACCTGGTCTCCAAGACCCTGGTGGCTGAAGGGCATAAGTCCCTCAGCCCTGTCTCCAGCAATGTGGCGTCTCCTCATCATCACAAGAGGCAAGGGTCCTCTGCCAGTGAGAAGCAGTTTGAGGATCTGATTGCTAGTTCCATAGCGCTGATACAGCATGATAGGTGAGTTGTCATGATATGGAAATGTTTATGACTGTTTACTATAGCGGGGTTGTCAGTGATGCATGTGTATATGACTGCGATTATTAAGTTAGTAAGTAAGCAGATAGTGAACATCTAATGTAACCATGACGACGTATAGAGATACTAATTAAAAGCAATATCGAGAAATAGGTAGGTTGTTTTGTATGAGTTCTCTCACCGAAAGCTTGGAACGTCCTGACAATATCTCCCTTGATTTATTCACCCATTAACCTTCTTATACATGCTTTTCATGCCTTAAGAAGAATACATACATTCACGCCCTTCAATCCTTTTCAGGGTGCGCAGAATCTGGGAGATTTATTATTCCCTAGGTCACTTTTTAGCACGAATATTGGAATGTCATATAGATATACACATTAGTGACAGGTTGCTAGCTCATCGCCCAATAGATTCCATTTACCCCTAGTCCCTTAGACGCCTCCTACGACATGCCAGGAAGAACGGCAGCTAGTTCGCATTCTTCTTAATTTAACTTCAACTATTACTTAACACTTAAAAGCGTCACATTATAGTGAGTAGTGATCTAGTTTAGCGAAGGGTTAGTAACCTCGAAGCCATTAAAGTTATCTGGAACGAGCCACAAGTCGAGAGGCAAAGTGCGTGTCGAGTGACTTGCACTTTATGACTGTGTTCCCTTAAAGGGAAGACAGAGGTTCTCGTGTCTAAACTGTAGTTGGTATTTTTGGAATTTTCGTATTGAACATTGAATATCTTTCCATTATGTGGAGATTAAAGTAAGAAAGAAAGATAAAAGGTTCGTGTGAAAAGGCTTAACTATGTCTTCGTTTATAAGGGTATCAAGTTACATATGGGTTTTGGAATTAAAAGTCGGTGTCAAATTTATAATAAGATTCCACAGTATAAAAGCTTTAAAGACTACATATAATTACATGGTGTTAAGTTTCGTTTTTTATTAGCCTTTTGATATTTTTTTTTATTTATACTCACGTCCTTTTATCCCTTACTGGATGTACAGATGCCTTTGGCCACTAATGGTTTTTGCAAAATATCAGTTGAATATCAGATCGGTAATAATGTGAAGTTGGTAGTGGATTAGCAAAAGTGAAAAAATTCGCTATTTTTCAGGTAAATTTGACACTTTTGCCGATTTTAAGGGTGACATTTGAAAGATTTTCAGCATTCGAAAGACGTAAGAAATTTATGAATATTAAAACATGCGACTCATATATCGATCTAATCTACATATCCCTAATATTAAGAGACAACCAGTGTCAGAAAAATGTTTGTCCTTTAATGAATGTACTGTGTTTGTACTTATGTTGAATAAAAACATTCGATATTTAATTTATGTAGACAAATTTAATACCTTAACAAACATACCCTAGTAAAAATACAAACCTAGTAAAAGCATTCTTCCATCCTACCGAAATCCCTAAACAAGCAAAAGTCTAGAATCTAGACTTGCCCTAAAGCCTAAGGCACAAGTGCAACCGGAAATTCCAGTCGCAGTACTTCTGCTGACCCTGCATAGCAATTACGGGCTTATGCCGGGAGGGGCTATAATGACCCCGCCGAGGCACGAACGGGTGAACGCACTGTGCCAATGCCACTGAGACTTAAGTGCATGGATTGGTAATAAATTCCCTTGCTTATGTAAAAAGAATGTTAACTAGCTGCCGTTCTTCCCGATATGACGTAGGAGGAAAAAGGATTAGGAGTAATGGAATGTATGAGCGTTGGGCTAGCAACCGGTCACCATCACTACATAGTATAAAACAAAGTCGCTTTCTCTGTCCCTATGTCCCTTTGTATGCTTAAATCTTTGAAACTACGCAACGGATTTTGATGCAGTTTTCTTTAATAGATAGAGTGATTCAAGAGGAAGGTTTATATGTATAATAACATCCATTAAATAGCCAGAAGTGCGAAGCCGGAGCGGGTCGCTAGTTGTTTTATATAACATCACAAGCTCTATATTAGTGTGAACTTTGAGATATTATGGTCATTCAAAGGTTCGGTCCACCCTGAAACGGATTAATTATGAATTTATATGTATATGTATGAATTACACTTTTGTGCTATTAATGTTATGGAATATTCGTGTAGGTATCGCCTAATATAATCCAATGCCGCTCATTTCTTTTGTCGCTTCCTACGACAAATCGAGAAGAAATGTAGCTGGTTAACATTCTATTTTAATCCCAACTAGCACGAAATAACGTATTATCCAACCTCATACATCAATATTGAATAAGAAAGCAAAACATTATTCAATGTACGTGTGAATGAAATTGAATCGAAATTCGTCTGTCACTTGATTAACAATATCGGTGCACGCTACATCAATATTCATAGCATTCCTTCACGAGGACCTCACTGTCGCTTTTACATTATGATATAGTGTAAATATGATTAATAACTAACGGGACTTATGGCGTATGTTTTTATATAATATAGTTACCTTTATTAACCCGACATTGTAGCTGAAACGTCGGGTTAATAAAGGTAACTTTATTATATAAAAACATACGCGATAAGTCCCGTTAGTTATTAATCATGAGTATAAATCGCGAATATCTTAAAACTATAATAGTGTCTTTTGTATCGTCTGTAGCCCAGTGGGTAACCTTGAACTTCTTATGAGAAAGGTCCTAGGCATCTCATCAATCCCTCCGGCATGTAACAATGAATGAAATTTAAATATCTCCTTCATTAACGTACATAATTTACAGTCGTTTACAGTGAAGGAAAACATCGTGAGGAAACCTGCCTATCCCTCGGAATAGGTAATAGCCTGTGCCTATACGGTGACACGGTTCACTACCTATCACGTTAGGTGCTGTCTGTCTAGTGAAACGCAGGCTTCGAATGACCCATGCCTAACATGCCTTCGAAATTTCGGAGATGAGCACTCAAACCTCTGACTACCCCGCCACAGTATAAAAGGGAGTGTGTACATACAAAGTCTTAAAGCGTTTGTATGTATGTAGCTACTTTCCCGAGAGAGAGTAAGAAACTAGGGGTTAATGGAATCTATTGGGAAATAAGGATATATCCTTATTTCCCAATAGATTCCATTAACCCCTAGTATATATATGTATATAGTATGTATATAGTACCAATATTTCAAATGACTGCCAGCATTATTCTAAAAGTTGTAAAAGTAACTAATAAGATGTTATATTTCCGACTTTCTGTCCATTCTAGATGGGATTAAAGGACCTGTGTGTAAGAATGTATGTACACACTTTAGATCTTTTATCCTACGGGATATTCCAAAATTTATTAAATATATCCAAAAGATATCCACAGATTTTGCTGATTCTGCTAAATCTCTTTCGCTTAATTAAACTCTGCACATACTCGGTGTTTATAGGTACTTTGGCATACCATTCTCATTTTCCCACAACATTAAATTTAAGGATTTTATTTATGGGAATGTCGTTAAAACTTGGACGAATACTAATTTTAACTTGTCTTAAAATTAGTATGCGGCCATGTTTTTACGAGGTTCCCATAAATAAAATCCCCATGAACTGTAAAATGCATACCATAGCCAATTGGGTTGAATTCCTGCGTAAATAGAGTTAAAGCATTGTTTATAATACTTATTTATACCCACGTATTAGTATTTCTTTCGTAGCGGTCCAAACTTTGCATTTAGACAAAAGACAAACTCGTTCACGACCATTAACCCTTGCGGGGTAGTCAGAGGTTCAGGTGTCGTTCTCCGAAATTGCGAAGGTAGTAATTCTATGGCCACCTCAAACCAACGTGTTGACCAGATAGTACTCAATGTGACAGGTGGTAAGCCATGTCGCTATTTACAAGCACTGACTATTACCTGTTCGGGGAACAGATAGGATAAGATGGATACTTTATCGAAAGATCGGTATCGGTCGTAACATATTAATAATAGATCGATACATTACCTGAACGACGAGTGGATTTGTATCACTTAATTTCGGATTATAAGATACTAGTGACCTGCTTCGGCTTCGCACGAGTATAAAATATATAGTTTACTCCAATATTTAATGGATGTTATTATATATATAAACCTTCCTCTTGAATCACTCTATCTATTAAAAAAAACCGCATCGAAATCCGAAGAAGATTTCCAAAGATTTAAGCATACAAAGGGACATAGGGACAAAGAAAGCGACTTTGTTTTATACTATGTAGTGATTGTAATGGTTAAACATGTCCAAATAAAAATAATAAATGTTATGCGGATGAATGATAGCAGATTGACAAAAGGAATATATGTGAATGAAGTGGAAGGGCGGTTACATAGTCAGTCAGATAGACGCTATATTGAAAAAGGTTGATGTTAGGAGTACCTATAACCGCTGAGAGTGTATGAGAAGATGTACGAGTGTCAATGAAGCGAAAGACGTTTCTCAAGATCGAGACAAATGGGGATCCATGATCTCTGCCCACCTCTTTACAGGGAATCAGGCGTGATGTGTATGTATGTAATGGTTCTTGCATTTCTATCTTTTCTGTTTATATGGCTCTGTCCATACCTTATGTAAAGACAATCGTGCCAAAATCGTATCGCAATCGTACCGGACGAGCGTAGCCGGGTTTTCATCTATACTAATATTATAAAGCTTAAGAGTTTGTTTGTTTGTTTGAACGCGCTAATCTCAGGAACTACTGGTTCGAATTAAAAAATTTTTGAAGTTACATAGACCATTTATTGAGGAAGGCTTTAGGCATATAACATCACCTTGCTACTAATAGGAGCGAATAATATTATACATATAAAAATCTAATTATAATTACAGTGCCATTATGTCTCATATATTGAAAACTTTGAAAAAATAAAAATGTAGCAAATTATTTGATCTTGCTGGAAACCTACCCCAAAAAGGTAGTAGTTACTGCATGTATATATAAAAATGAAATTATAATTACACTGCCATCTATGTTTCATGTAATGAAAACTTCTGAAAAATTAAAAATGTGCCAAATTTTTTTCTATTGCTTGTATTCATCATTTCTCTTCATCTTCACCATTTTCCAGACCTTCCAACCTGCCAGCTAAATGCACAGAAGAAGCCAGTCGCCATCGAGCTGAGCACGCGAGGATGGTGGAAGCGGCTCGGAGGAAGGTGGAACGGGAGGCGGCTGCGAGGCTGGCCAAGATCCAGGAGTCGCTGAAGATGGAAGAGCAGGTGGCGAGGCACGCGAAGGAGTGGACCCAGAACATACTTAGTGATTGGCAGAATATGTAAGTTGTATGTCGTTAAAAGCTATAGCGTTACTGATTGACAAATTACGTGAGTTATGTGAAATTGAGTGCTATGGTTATATAAGTAGTACAAAATTCTGTAGCAAGTGGTTAAGGTTTAGGATTTATTGAAGTTTTAGGACGTTGGTGTAGTTTATCTACATTGGAATATTTTTGTTTGACTTTTGTTACAAAAGTTAACTACATAATAACGTCATTTCATTCTATACAGCGATATATTATTTTACATAATCACCTAGATGGTTATAACAACATGGCGAGAAAGTCAGCTAGATAGCATTCTTTTTACGTCACAGACTATCACAGGACTATTATAAAACATAATTAGTATAACTCATGTTCCTTAATGAAATCTATTTTCGTAATGGACCTAAGAGATAAAACGTTATCTTCTGGACTTTAACAGGAAACTGTTTTAAATAACACGAAATTATCAAACAAAGATTGAACCCGTAATGCGTAATATCCTTAATTTATTTAATAAAGACTTCAAAGTTCAGTCCTTCTCGAAAACGATAGAAAGATTCAAGATTATCTATAATACATAAAAAGGTGATTTTAGAAGTAACTTATACCCGCCGCCGAGTATGTAAGGGAAGCCTACCTCTCTATAGAAAGACGTATGTTATGAATGTTTATTTATATATGCATGTATAAAAAAAAATATAAATAACAATAATGATTTGAATCTATCTAATAAGTCTACAATGTATGAAATAAGGATGCGTCTTATCACTCAATCCTCTCGTGGCGTGTTCGTGCATTAAATTGAAGGCACAGATCTCTATCACATCTATTAGTTGATGTTGTGTTTCATTTACCTACTCGTGTACTATATAGGATGTAATATTGTATATTTCCCACTTGACTTATCACTAATGCACACTATATATTACATACATATACATTCACATTCTTTAATCCCTCTCGGGGTGGACTGAAGAACGGAGCTATAATATCAGTTTTTAGAATGAATATTTGGGTTGCGATGTCACAACGGAACTTCGAGTATATGTATATTATTATATAGAATTTAAACGCAAGAATCTATGTATCCGACAAATAACAAAATTTCTTAAATAATAATTAAATCGCATAGAGATCAATTATATTATAATAATGTTAAAGACCCTTGAGCCTCGCAGGATATGTGTAAAGCTCTATTTGGGTAGATTATAAGCTATACCTTAATGCTAAAGAATAACTGGCATGACTACGTATGTATTGGCACTTGTGTAATGTCCTATTCATATGCTTTCCAGGAAAAACTCGAAACGAACATTAGAACTATGGTGGAGTGGTCTACCTCCGTCAATACGGGGTAGAGTGTGGCAACTAGCCATTGAAAACAAGCTTAACATCACCAGGGACATGTACAGAGACTACGTTGTGAAAGCCAAAGAAAAACTACACGAAGCACAACTTAGAAGAAAAAGAATGAAAGTTAAAAGCCAAGAGAACTGTGCTTGTAAAAGTTCGGGAATAACAGATAAAGATATTGTTATCAATAACGATACGAGTACAGAAATAAGTGTTAGAGAAACATCGGTAGACGCAGATACACCAAAGGTTGATATACAGGTTAAATCGAAAGAAATCGACGGTATAGATGATAAGGTCAAAACAAATATTCCAAGGAATTTGAGTGAACAGAACCTTAAATCGAATTGTAGACCAGATACGTGTTCGAAATCGAATCCGGATTTGATAGAATATAGTGAGGAGTGTTCAATGGAGCTGATTCAGTTGGACATAGCGAGGACTTTTCCTCATCTGTGTATATTCCAACCTGGGGGACCGTATTTTGATGTCCTGCACGAATTGCTAGCTGCGTACGTGTGTTACAGACCTGATATTGGATATGTGCAGGTAACATTATTACCCTTTTTTATAAATAAGTAGTGATATGTGTAAAATTTAAGGTTTATTTTTTTAATGAATAAATTTGGAATTTGTCATAGCTGATTAACTTATGTTCCCATAATATGTTTTCTATCGCCTTTAAAATCAATAATATGTCAAATAATCGCACTATACAAAAAATCCTTCTCCACCAAATATTGAACCCAATCTATAGTTCGTCACCTTTTGTCACAACCGAACTACACCAGCGTACATAAGTGCCGATATTTTCTTTTCGTGCGACTTTACCATGCCCAAGTATTATCAAGCATGCATGCTAAGCATTATCCCTAGCACTATTATATAATATTACTAATACTATTATAATATCGTTCATTGACTACAATTATTCTTTTTAATATAATTTATATGTGTCCGCAGGGAATGTCCTTCATAGCAGCAGTGTTAATCCTCAACATGGATGCTCCGCAAGCATTCACCTGCTTCGCTAACATCCTGGATGGACCTGTTATGAGGGCTGCTTTCACCAGAGATGGAGCCATGATGCAGGTAAGATTCGGTTAAATATAGTTTATCTCAATTGAACCTTTACCGTATAGAGCAGCTTTTCTTTAACTAGTTTCGTTTCTAGCAAATGGGTGTTGAATATGTTTTTTGGTCCTTCGAGACGTAGCTAACTCAACTCAAAATTTTTTTGAGAGACTAAGACTATTCAACACAGATGGAATCCGTTGTATTGTCTACCCTTCTTGAGAGAAATGGCCGCGATGTGTATGTATTCATGCGGAGACATGAGATGTATATATACATCTAATGTCTCCATGATGACATGCTATGACATGAGATGACTGTATAGATGTATATAAATATATAATATTTAATATTAAACATCTAAGTACGTTTATCAGTTTTTTTATTATTATCACTCTATGTATTTACTATGTGTGTATGTGTATGTATATGTATGCATGCATGTATGTATGTATAGTATGTATTATTATATTCAGCTAGTAACAGACTTAGGTTTGGGTGCTGTCGGAGGATCAGTGATGCTGCTTAGCCTTGCTCCTTATATGTACGAGTATTGTTATTGTATCAAAGTGTGTATACATAGTGTTATGTTAAAATGTGTATGTATAGCAGTGAATAAATGTTTTTCTTTCTTTCTTTATTTATATGTAATAAAATAAACTAACAGAGGTTTTTGATTGAGATCTTTGATTTTACAATATTCTAGAATCTATTTGAATTAAACCTTTACATACACGGTATAATTCACGTTCACCGTTCTCTAACTAACCTCTTCTATTGCAGAGACTATGGAAAGCCTACACCACGCTGCTAACCCATAACCTGCCACATCTGTCAGAATTGGTAGCTCCAGAACTATATTTGCTAGAATGGCTGTACACGGCCTTTGCTAAGGCGATGCCACTAGACGCGGCGTGTCGAGTTTGGGACGTGTTCCTAAGAGATGGCGACACGTTTCTTTTTCATACCGCTTTAGGTAAGTTTATTAGTTTGAGTGGAGTGCTATGTGTTATATATTTTGGGCTTGTTGAATGGAATTGGGTTCGTAAAAGTGAAATTAGCATTGTGAATTTTGCATAATCACGAGTATCCAGAAATATCCAACTGAATTAAAATTTATTGTGTTTATTTGTTTTGAAATTCGGTCTAGGTATTTTTTGTGTAGTATTACGTAAACTTACTTGTATACACTTGACTGTAAATCCTTCGAAGGTCGTCACAGGTAGAGTGACTATCAATACCTCATTGTGATGGTCTTTAACAAGGCTTAGTCTTTTTTGTCTTTATATTAATTTAACTGTTGAACTTTTAACTATAACTTTACTAATGACTTTTTAAACTGTAATTAAATGACCTCCTGTCACACTTACAGGCATACTCCACCTATACCAAGACGAACTAAAAGACCTAGACTTCATATCAGCCGCTCAGTTCCTAACCAAACTTCCTGAGGACATGTGCCCAGAACTACTCTTTAAAAGCATATCTTCAGTATCCATGAGCATAGATGGAATGTCATTCGAAGAGCTGGTTTCCTGCTGTGAAGTGGAATCGTCACTCGATGATGACGTAGTGAGGTTATGATACAAAAACAGTTTCCTCATCAAAAGAGGTCTGACTCGACTGTTGAGGAGCCGGTCGTTCTTTGAATGAATGAGTGAATGATTTGTGTTGAGTTAGGATTTGTGTTTATGTTACGTCCGTTTTTCTGTACCTACCAAGAGGCTAGTTCAATTGAGGGATCTTTAATAGTATTACTTTATTGTTATTATATGAAACTTGGCTTTCTTACTATTTCTTCTTCAATATTCTTAATATGAAAACAATAGTTCCTTAATCTTATATAGTCCTAACTATATGAATTATGATGATTATTTCACTCTAGATTTAACGGACGTATGTGTATGTGTCGAGGAATATGTTATCTTCAAGTTTTAGTTTTTATATATGAATTGAAAATTAAGAAGGATGTTTTAATGTAAATAGATTTAATATCTATTTTTATTTGGTCTTATATACGTAGTTTGTTCATTAATATTAAAGTTTAACGTATATAAAACATATAAATGGTATTTAAAGTAAAATAATATAGGATTTTTACTCTATAATATGTAATATTATACTGAAGACGTTCTTATGAAAAACTATCGAAGTTATTTTTAAAATGGTATTAGATCATGTATATTTAAATATAGTATTTGATAGTAATGTCCATAATGTTATATTATAAATGGTTATGAGTCAAGCAAATGAATCTCATTTATGTAAAGGTTATGACGAATTTTAAGCTGATTTTTGATGTGGTAATTATAATAAGTGTTGTTAGAAATTAATGCTATGTAAAAAAAAATTGTGTATGAAAATCAATATATTTTAGTTATTTGAAACACTTATTTTTTTTAACTACAGTATTTTTTTTTTAATTCTATCTAAAAAAATTCATTAATAAAACTTTTTGAAACATACGTTATTATGTATTTGAAAAAAATATTCCATTCAACATATTTCTTTTCATTTGTGTAATTTATATTATTTTCGGTATGATAAAAAAGTGAAAAACATATCATGTAGCTGTTTATAATAATGAATGTACCTGTATGTTCTAGGATAAAATATATATTCGGTGTAGTTGTAAAATAGTCTATAAGGTGTATTTCAGAAGAGTAGTGAAACCGGCCTAAATAATTAACGAAAATGTTTGTGAAAACAATAATTTTAATCCTATACGAATATTAATAGAAAAAGTTTTTTAAGGGAAAAAAACTTTATTGTTTTTATTTGCTATTGTAGCGTAATGACGTCTGTAAATAGTTCCACGTTTATACAATAGGTGCCGCTAGAGTGTCATTGAAATTTGGTATAGATATATGTAATAGTTTCAAAGCTGTTTCAAATATGTAGTTTTTATTTAGAAAAATGCTTTAACAAACGTCTTGCCTTATTATTGTTGGATCTTGTTTAATAATTGGTTTCTGAAATAAACATTTATGTTATATTCAGATTAAAAAACACTTTTTAATTATAACGCACATAGATTATTATTTTATTTTGTTAATGTCCTAGTTTTTAGGTTTTACACAGCATTAGCTTTATATTCAATTGTTTCTATGTTAGGTACTTGGATATGATGTGGCCATTTAAATGAAAATTAAGCCTTTAATTGTTATTGAGGACTGATATTACGATTATTGTAAGGATTGTAAGATATTATGCCATCTCGAAATACATAGATATAATATAGAAAAGGAGGTATTTATTTCTGCTATGTCGTAAGTCTAAAGTTTTAAAGTCAATGTCTCGAAAATGTTAGTAATTTATACCGATTACTGAATAGGAAAAACTTACATTTATAAACGACATGTGGCGTGGAATACTCAAGATGTTTAAACAATATAAGACCTTATAATAAGGGTTATAACATACATAGTTCATTGAATTGGTTTTTAGTAAAAGTATAGAAATTTCAAAGTAATTTCTTTTTATGTTAGAGCATTATATTTTGTTCCAAACTAATCATTTTGTTCTTCGCAATTTCAACCAGTGACTGAGTTTGTTTATGAATAAATATACTCTTTGAGTATGAATAAATAGTTCTTTTATATAAAGTTTGTGTATGAATATATAGTTCTTTTACAATATTGTGTCACAAATATTCAAACGATATATTAATATAATGTAATATACATACGTAATATAAAATTATTTTCTGCATACTCTTCTACGGATTTCATAATTATTAAGTAAAGTTATTACATGATCAATAAATTATATATTTCTTTTGGTACAAGAAAAGTATAGAAAAATGACAACTTTCTGAATTCAATATTCAATAGCAATATAGTTACAAATAATACATTTACCTATAATTACTAAAAGCATTCTAGATCTTTTCTACAAATTTCCTATTCTTGTCAATTTTCATAATACTATATAAAAATGTAATATTGGAAATATGAAACTGACTTCGCAAATGAAAGAATTCTGTCCTCGATATTTAGTTGTAAGACAATTATGATATTAATGTATATTTAAAAGTAAATAAAAATATGATTCTATTTGTAATTAAGTGTATTTTTATTCCTATTATCCAACACTTTTGAAATCATTGTTTTGTATGAATATATATATATATATATATATATAATAATCATTGTTTAGCGATGCTATTAAAATTCATACTTTTATCCTACATATGGACGTCTGATCCCCTTAGAGATGGACAGAACAAATCTGTTTTCAAACCTGTCACATTTGGCATATTGCTGCGAACAACGAAAGATGTACGTAACATTTAGGATAATCAGTAATTTTGAGTTCCTATCGCTCATAATACAATTCTAAATAATGTTCATTTATCTCTTATTTCCGAAATAAGGCCTTTTAAAGACATTTAATAATACCTTATTTATTTTTTACTAGCGACCTGCTCCGGCTTCGCACTTCTGGCTATTTAAAGGATGTTATTATACATATAAACATTCCTCTTGAATCACTCTATTAAAAAAAACCGCATCAAAATCCGTTGCGTAGTTTCAAAAATTTAAGCATACAAAGAGACATAGGGACAGCGAAAGTGACTTTGTTAAAAATACTATGTATCGATTAACATTTATGCTCTGATTTCCAAGACCTTGGTAAAACACGAAATTTGCTTCATTGACCTAATACACATTCGGCGTTTATAAGTATTTGTAATGACCTGACTACCTAAACCTCACCTAACGACCATTTTACCTACAAGGTATTATATTATCTGTGCTACAAGTATAACTGTGATTTATTATAGTCAATAGCCCTTTAATAGACCACACACATAATTTACGAGATAAACATCATAGATTAGTTTCCAAAGGGGGTCAACGGACATAATAAGCCCAGAAATACATGATACAGGTGTCACCCGCATAAACTATGTGGCAACGTTTAATTCAATTAGTCACGTTTATTGTAACAGATTATAAACAGGTCACGTTTGGGGTTGACAGAGGTCATGGATACATATTTTTCCCGGATTCTGACAAACGATATACCTAATATCCTATTTTTTATAATATCATACTTAATGAAAGTTTGAATCTGCAATTGAGCTTTGTTAGGATGGATCAAAGTGACGATCGATAGTCTCTGCCTAACCCGTTGGGAAATACATGCGTGATTATGTATGTGTCATAAATGTGATTGGAAAAGTAACTAGTTCAGATATATTTATTAAATATCCTAAATATTTTGTTTATTTCTTAAATATAGATATAGAAAATAAACAAAATAAAATATGTACAAACTAGAAAAAATAAAAAATATTAATATTAACATCAAGTTACCAGTATTCTGAATTAAGCAATTGAATTGAATTGAATTTACTGACTAGTAGTAGTATTTGATACTCGAGTAAGTTATTTGGAGTCAATACAATCTATTAGGCGATGAACTAGCAACCTGTCACCTATATACCATCAACCCCAAGCTTTATTACGTTAAAAAGTTGTGTCTGTAGAGCTATCCGCCCAGAAAGGGATCGAAAGCCGTGATTATGCATTCGTATACCTCTCTTAGCGAAGCCAAAATCTATAAATGAATCACTACATAGTATAAAACAAAGTCGCTTTCTCTGTCCCTATCTCCCTTTGTATGCTTAAATCTTTGAAACTACGCAACGGATTTTGATGCGGTTTTTTTAATAGATAGAGTGATTCAAGTTTATATGTGTAATAACATCCATTAAATAGCAGAGTAGGCTATATATTTTATACCCGTGCGAAGCCGGAGCGGGTCGCTAGTCAATCCTAAACTGAAGTATTAAAATTCCATAGAGAATTAAGGCTGACACACACAGTGGGTGACATTTAAAGACCCTTTTTCACTATAGTAAACTATAAATACGTATTATATTTCATTCATTGTTGGATAAAATATGGTTCCGCGTATGTGTAAGAATTTTAGTCTCAAAAGATCAGATTTTACAAGGGTTTTTGTAAAAGTGTCATGGATTAGTTTTTTTATAAAGCGTAATATGCCGATATGAGATGCTTGGGATTTTATATGCAAAGCTTTTTATTTTTTGTAAGAATATTCTTTTTATTAATATTCACTGCGACTGTAAGTCTAGAAAGGATCAACACATTCACGACATAAATTCCTTTCGGGATGACAAAATTTGTGAGTGAAAAGGTTGGAAGAACAGAAATGCAGAAAATTTTGATTAGTTTTTTTAAAGTGTTTTGTCAGGATGGGGGATCCGAAATCTCTGCCTACCCCTCTACAGGGAATCAAGCGTGATGTATATGTATGTATGTTTCGGAATAGAGATGACAAATATAAAGCTTGCATATCGCCTATTTGAATGTTTAGTTAAGTCATATTTTTAATAGTCTATAATAAAATATTCGTATACAATATTTAGTAATAATTCCGAATTAGCTTGGGCGTAAAAACAATGCCAAGTAGCTGCCGTTCTTCCCGTATTCCGTCAGGGGCGAAGACTAAGGGACTAGGGGTAGATGAAATCTTTTGGGCGATGGGCTAGCAACCTTTCACCAATGTTCTGTCCGCCCCGGAAGCCATTAAAGACGTGATTGTATATGTATGTATACTTTGTAATAGTTCTTACAGTTAAGGACTAACGAAAAACACTCTGTATCTAATATTAATTGTATACCCGATATTCTGTCTACCTCACACGAGATAGTAGACAGTGTACGTGTCTTAACACCCAGCTGCAGTGCGCTGTCAAGCAATGGACTGATAACCCCAAGGCCTTTGTTCCGATAACGATTGAGAACATTTTTTTTGTCATCAGATTTTGCTAAATGAAGGATACATGGATAAAAATAAAGTAAATAATTAGTAAATAATAAGTGTGTTTTTCTGTAAGCACAGACATATACATTCATGTATCTTAATCCCTCTCGAGAATGACAGAGTCTCGAGCATATTATACTTTCGATATTACTTTTAACAAAACCTTAATACTTGTATTGAGGAGAAGAGAATATCGCTTACACCGAGTTCTATGTTTCTATGCTCTATACTATCTATACTCTGCTACTATACTATAGCTCGAAGAGTTAATAACATCGAGCGTCTCATGGTGATTGGAAAAGTCTAAGGAAAGCACCCGAGAGGCCGAAGACCCAAGATATGGACTGCCCAGGTAACAAACCAGCTGGAAATAAGAATGAAATGAAATTCTTTTTATTCAACATGAGGATTATAAAATCACTTATTGAAAATAAAAAAAACATTTCCACATGAAAAGTTGTCATTAAATTAGTAAAAGAATTAAATAAATCTAATTAAACTATTTAACATGAGTGCTGCAATGCGGCTAGCGGAGGACCGGTCTCAATAGAAGGGCATTACCAGAGCTCTCGGTCTTCAGTCATGAAAAAAGCCTGGAAAAAGGGATTGGTGACAAGTTAGCCTATCGTTAAATAGATTCCAATATAGTCGCCGTCGTAATATAGTCGCAATATAGTCTCCCACTGACATTGCTGGATAGAAGGTAGCTTATTTGTATTCTATATACGTCCAAGATTAGGACGGGATAAAGAAAATTATTATATTGTAAAGAAATATACACATATTCACGTTTTGAAACGTTTTTAGGGCTGAACAGGGATAATCTCTAAAACAAACCCGAAAGGTATTGGAAAAAGAAATAAAACATTACACCATATTTCCTAAAACGAATGAACACATACCCCTACCAAGTTTCATCATTTCTAAACATTGCACAAGCTTTTCTCAATCCTGAATCCACCCTAAAAGTAATTGCTTCAGCCTTTGAAAGGGAACTGATTTCAAACCAAAGTTTATATACTCATAAATTGACGTCCATAATAACAATATTATATAGAGGCTGTAGCTAAGTGGGTAAGACCTCCGACTTCTTATAAGAGGTCCTAGGTTAGGATCCCGGCGCTGGCAATTTAAAAATGTGATTTTCTTTTACACGGGCTTTGAGTAACTCATACCTTCAAAATTTCGGATATGGGCAAGCCTGTACAATAAAAAAGGAGTGTGCATACATAAGCCGTGACGCGTATGTTATGTCATAATAACAGGTTGAGTAGGAAGAATAAATGTTTTTAATGACTTATGGTTTATATTCGTCATGTTCAGATTATTATTGGGATGAAAGAAATAACATAATTAAAAGTACAAACAGGACAAAACAAAGTATCCCTGGAGGAAATATATTTCTCAAGCTTTCTTGTAGTTTCGGTACAACGTTACTTAATCATGAATAAAGAGAGCAGCTGGTTACATTATTCAAAGTCCCCGGAACTGAACTAGCTGTACTTTCATGTCAGTGCATGAGTAATCAATCTCTCTTTCATAATTTATCAATAATGCTTACCCAGTAATCAATATTTATTAATTTTATCAAATAATAAAACGGTTATTCATTCTTTCAATCGCTGCAAGATTTATTGCAAGCTGTAGTGAGTATACAAAAATACTAATACCTACCTACACAAGCTCTTATCAGGTTGATAGAACTTAGGGAATTAACTGTAAAAACTCTTAAATATATAAATATAATATCTAGCAGAATCCGGTCAAAGCAGATATTGCTGATAGGTGCTGCTAAGATATTGGCAAAGGATAGGGCACATCTTGAGCCGTTCCGACAGCATCATCGCTAAACAAAGCCTAAGATGGCAACCCTCGGGTAAGAGAGGCTTGGCCACCGACGTAAGATAACTGGATACAGCTGGATCAAGGAGCTTGAGGAGTTGGCCCGTGACAGAGTGAAGTGGAGATTTTTGATGCGAGGTCTTGTCCTTGATTAGGGAATACGACCTCCGTGGCGCGATCGGTTAGACACCTGAACGCTAATCGTGGGCTCCCGGGTTCGATTCCCGGTGGTGGCATAGTTAAGAACTACGCTTTTCTACTGCTTTCCAGTCTGGTTGTTGATTATGTATGCCGTATATGTATTTATCTATATATAATATGTATATATTTCTTAAAAATATACGTTGACTAGTACCCTTAACACAAGTCTTAAATGTACTTACCAAGGGGCTAGTTCAATTGGTGTAATAACGTCCTACAATATTATTATTATTAGGGAATATAGGAAGCAAAGAAGAAGAAGAATATCCAGATTATCCAGTATCAAATTAAGCATAATAGTGATATCGTATCAAAGCAATTCTTGTATTTTGACAAATTAGTAGTATATTAAGGTTTCTAGGTAAACTCCACTAGACTAATTAGAAATAGTTTAATTAGATTTATTAAATTTTTTTAAGATCAACTAATTTGAATGGCAACTTTTCATGTGGTAATTAGATTTTTTGACTTTCAATAAGTAATTTTATAATCGTCATGTTGAATAAAAAAACCATTTCATTTCACTACTAGACTAAGGGAAGTTTGTCTAGAATCAATTCTTACAATCAAATATATCGTGTTTATTTATAAGATTCAAAAATTTTAGCTAAACGAACTTACAATATCTTCAATCTGGCCCATGTCTGGGGTGTTTACAAGATAAACAAGTCAAACCAATACGCTCCATTAGTTTTATTATTCCAACACCCTAAAAGCACCCTTCTTAATAACTTTATATCTATGGAAATCTGCTTATGCAATAAACGTGAAATATGCTTCATATAATTTGAAGTAACCTTCCTTATAGATGCTTTTAGAAACAGGTCCATTGAAATTTAAATTTTTATTGATTCAATTAATTTAGTTACAATATATCTTGTTAGAGGCGACTAAGGAACTATAGATTAAATTTACACTAAGTATTAGGCGATGGGTTAACAATATTGTGTATATGTAGATATAGTAGTGATATAAGAAATAAATTAAATTTTACATTCAGTAAAAGGAACAATATTTCGAACATTTAACATACTCCCTAAAAAAGAATAATAATATGTCTCAGAAGTTTTGTGAACTGCCAAAAAGGTATGGAACGAAATTACTATTTCAAATATATAACATTTTATTGAAAGATAAAGTATTAATTTCAAATTTCTCTAACACTTCCAAAAATAACCTTACAAGGGTAAGTTTAAACATTTGTGACACACAAAAACCATATCCCCAATTCCTAGAACAACCCTAATCTAAAAATAAAAACCCTCACATACAAGCAACAGGATAACACACACAAACGTTAACAAATACTCCTGATAAAACTACACTCACATACACAGGAATCCCGTCATTCATTCGTATACCGCGCCTGCGCGAACAACTACCCTAAAATTTGTTTAGTTTACCACTAGACATCGTCAAGTACACCCGTTACCCAAAAACTATATTGTGATTGTGTAACATGACGGATAAGAATGGAAAACCCCTGAACGCTGGCGAAACCATAGGGTTACTAGAGAAAAAGGTTAGTCTTAATTTTTAGTACTTAATTTTCTAGGGTTTGTTGGGCAATGTTACTTAAAGGTCACGGAAGGGATGGGGAGCTCTGACCTTTAGGGAACGTGGGTTGGTTTCGTATTTAAGCATATTTACTCCTTAATATACCACCTGTAAAGGAAAATAATTAATTGCTTAGGAAATACCCTGAAATGTGAACTAAAAAATATGTTAGTATAAGCTAGGTTTGGTTACTGACTGTATTGGTGTTCAATTCAGTATATTTGCTAAGTTATGGATGTTTTGATGTAATTTCTAATTCTACACACATACGTAATTTGTTATAACATATGTAATAAGTTTAACTATATTCATTAAACGCAAGTAATAAAATGAAATTGTTGAATTCTTATCGTTGAATATTTGTGAACATACTTTTCAGTTACCAAGGACTAAAGTACGTAAGGTTATCAATTATTTATATGCAATGGACTTCACTTAACAGAGCATTAAGGGAACTGAGTTGAAAGTCCAGCATAACTTATTAAGTTAAGGGCATTGCACTCAGAATTCAGTAGAATGTCATTTAAGTAGCTTAGGGTTAGAACTTAGTTTGTGTATAGGACACTTTAAGTAACTTAGATTCGGGAACCTAAGTTATTCGTCGTCCCTAAGGGTATATATAGGCAGAGAATATCGATCGCCACCTAGAACGATTCTGACAAATCTTTATTGATTCACTCAAACCCATTCACCGTCTCATACATGCTCTTCTAATAATTTTGTAATTAAGTTTATATGTGTACACGTGTAGTTAAGGAATTACTTAATATAATAACTATTATTATATCATTATTGCTTATGGGTTTGGAAGTGTTATCGAAAATCAAAACGTCGGGAAACATTAAAGTAAGATAAATGACTTATCGATAAGGATCTACCATGTTCTTTAGTCAAAAAGTAAATGTATTCTTTTTACTCGTACAATTCATATTAGCAATACTCATGCAAGTTGAAATATAGTGCTAAACTATAGTGTATGAATAGGATACTTTAAAATAACTATAAACTCAGTAGTGAAACGAAGATAAGACACAAACACTTTTCTTGGCTTATTAATAAAAATCAGTAACTAGTAACAGTCGATACTATGAATAATTATAACTCAAAGAATATAGTGATACGAGGGCTTTGCATTATACCTAACATGCCATCGAAATTTAGGAGATGAGCACTGAAGCTACTACCCCGCTACGATAAAAAAGGAAAGTGTACACACAAGTCGTGAAGCGTATCTATGTACGTATGTAAAAATGGAAATTGTTATGATTTGTCTTTGGGGTAGTCAACTCATAATAACTAGAATTATTACTTTCATCTAACGACATGCTGTAAAGATAGTTTGTTAGATTCCATTGAAAAGCTTCATGCATAATAATAAAGCTGGAGCGAGATAAAACGCGAAGCTCAAGACCGATCGGGATGGAAGACTGTTGTGGACGCCCTCTGCCCCACCCGGGGGACATAGGACAATAAGTCAAGTAATGATAAATAAGTAGGAAAAATCTGTTTCTCACAGTCAATCAAGTTATGACAAGTTTTTTCGATCAATATCAAGATTTGTATCAAAACGAGATCACAAGTATACTTCCCTAATATTTTATATCGCAATATATTTGACTTATAACTTGTATTACGCGAACTTAGCATTAAATATGACTTTGACAATATTCATAAAGAAGGGAAAAAGAGTGTTCTGAGTTCTGTTCGCAGATACGAATGTGTTTTAATATGTATTATCTACGTAACTACCATTACGAACAAATAAACCCGAAGACAGTTGTATTCCTAAGTCCTTAATATATGAGGACAAGAAACGCAGCTAGTTTGCATTATATCTACATCCCAGACCAGTATAGTATTATTTTATGGTACCTATAAATTACCTAAGGCTATGATAGTAAAAATCAGATCTTTACAACTGTATAAACTCAAGGGCCACACCAAATCAATGAAATAAAACAACGACAAAATAAATGGTTGAGATTGATAACGCTTGATAAGGGGCGATGCGAATTTGGATCAAAACAAATACTTGTTTTTTAGTGTGGTTTTACTTGGACCCTTGGTTAATACATTTGGTTAGGTTTTTTTTATTTAACATAAGTCTTATCACGATTCATGCTTCGTTTTAAATCTAGAGCTCAGTCTTTGTAAGCTTCAACCAAAAGCAACCTTAGGATTTTTCATCTACATTGTTACCAAATATGTCTCAATTATTATCAATTTATTTTTAATATGTATCAATTAGTTTAATAAATACTAACGTGCAAGACAGAAAAGCAGGAGTTGATATAACAATATATAAACCACAAATTTTAATGTCAGTTTTAAGTTGAAAAACTCATTAAACATTTCCACGGCTAATAGACAACCACTTTTGACTATAACCTACACTTGCCTGTCCCCTAACCAACTAGGGTCAAGTTCAAAGTGACAAACACATTACACAAACATATTTATTAGTGTAGGCACCAACTGTATTGATAGATTGCCCTATCAACGAATTTGGAAGCCGTGAGGCATTTAGATAAAATGAGTGATAAAACAATCTGAAGAGAGCTTATGCAATGTCTTATGATTTACTTTATACCTAGTTATAGAATGAATACGTAGGGGTCTAATAACATATATACATATACATTCATAACCTTTAATCCCTTTCGGGGTAGATAGCACCTTGGACATGAAAAAATCTTCTTAGTCACTAGCATGTATATTGGGGTTTTGATGTCATTTAGAATAGGTAACAGGTTGCTAGCCTATCGCCCAATAGATTCCATATATCCCTAGTTCCTTCCTACGACATGACGAGAACTTCGGTAGCTAGTTAGTATTATTTTTACGTCCCAGGTAACATGGGTCTAATAAGAAAAGACGATAAATAGACGTAATACTAAAAATTGTGAAGTTTCAAGTGTCTATAACCGCCGCGCCGAGTGTTCGGAGGGTATATGGAAAGTAATAACTAAAATAAAGTAATAAGTACTTAAAACTCGTTGACGCCTGGAAAAACGACTTAGCAATTATTTTTTCATTGTTATTAAATATCTCATTTCAACAGGCGTCACGCCATTTACCTGGAGTCAATACAGTAAAGAATAGTTACTTCTGTCATATATCTTATTATTAAGGTTTGTAGGAAACTTTTACCTTATTTATAGAATATGTAGAATGAAATATGTAAATAATTAAACATATATTTACTCTGAAATGTAACCAAGTTATATTCAGACGTATAATCCTTTTAGTTTCTACACACCCTACAATAGATTACAGACGTCATGTTATTCAGTCCATCACAAAATTGGTTTCTTATCTATACGGTCATTGTAAATGCATTAGAAGTGCATTTGGGGACAAAGGTTCTTTGAAAGCACTATTACTAAATGGAATATTACATTAAATAGACACTCACATACGAAATTGTAGATTATTTGTTACTATCACGGTAAAAGGTACATTAGTAATTAGCCTGTGGTTTAAATACCTTTTTAGGTTTAATTACCTCCGTGGCGCGATCGGTTAGACACCTGAACCCTAATCGTGAGGTCCTGGGTTTGATTCCCGGTAGAGGCAGAGTTAAGAACTACGCTTTTCTTTGCTTTCCAGTCTGCTCGTTGATTATATATGCTATATATGTATTTATCTATATATAATAAGTATATGTTTCTTAAATAACGTTCACTAGTACCCTTAACACAAGTCTTAAATGTACTTACCAAGGGGCTAGTTCAATTGGTGTAATAACGTGCTACAATATTATTATTATTATTAAATAAATACCTAAGGAGTCGGTACTTACAAAATTTCGACAAGAAAACAACTAATTACATTCAATCCATGCCATGAACTACATTTCAGGATAGACAGACACTCTGAGATATAACATTATCTTACTCGCTTTTAGTAAAACTATCGAAGTCTTGATCGCTTTGATAAAGAATATTGGACGCAACAAAACCATACATAGACATCACGCCTGAATCCCGTTAGGCAAAGATCACGGATCCCCATTTGTCCCGATCCTTAAATATCACTTTCGCTTCATGACACTCATACACACTCGGCGGTCTTAGGTACTTTAAACGGCACCCTTTTTCATTATAGCGTCTATCTCACTGTCATATGTCTTATTGGACTTATTGTCATAAAACATAACCACTTGTCCCTTAGCGGTTCTAACGACATAATAAGAGGTATCACTATCACTACATAGTATAAAACAAAGTCGCTTTCTCTGTCCCTATGTCCCTTTGTATGCTTAAATCTTTGAAACTACGCAACGGATTTTGATGCGGTTTTTTTAATAGATAGAGTGATTCAAGAGGAAGCTTTATATGTATAATAACATCCATTAATTAGTGGAGTAGGCTATATATTTTATACCCGTGCGAAGCCGGAGCGGGTCGCTAGTACATCTATATATACGTCCCCGACTAGCACTATTACCCTAGAATAGTCATGAAATAGAGTATTCCAGATTACCTATTGGTCGATCTCTAAGGCGTGGTTGTGACGAGTTGTTTACTTCAAAACTATTTAAGTATACACACACACGTTCATTATAAGCTCTTATCTGACTTATCTGTTGGAATAAAGGGTAAAGGTTAATGACTTATCTATAGTGCCTAAAACTAACATGCGTATTGCCGTGCTAATTTGGGACTTCAAAATACGGTAACTATCTGCCAGTGAGTATTGATAAACTCATAAAGCATACATCACTTATGAGTTTATCAATACTCACATACATCACTTAAAAGCATACATCACTTAAAAGGTACAAGGAATATAATAATATTTAAGACACTAGTATCGCAATTAAACTAGCCCCTTTGTGATTTATGGTCACATCGAGTCACCAGTTCACCAGATAGTCGGCAGTTTATAGGATATACATGTACAGCTTACTATTGTATATAATGGATTATTCCTCTCGATGACTTACCTAACCGCAGAAATGATGTATACTACAAAATCCGACGGATTTTTTAAACGAATACGTGTTAAATGCATAGTAAAGTACGTATACTAATTTTTATGAAAACCGGAACATTGTGTTTTCAAATCCTATATCCCACCTAAACGTCTGCTCTATATATAAATATTGTATTATATGTCACGGCCATTAAATTTCAAAATGGCCGCTTTTAATAGAAAATAAAAATAAATCTGGTAGATCGCATCAGAAATGAGGTGATACGCCAGAGAACTAAAGTTACCGACATTATGAAAAGAATTAGCACGCTGAAGTGGAGTTGGGCTGGTCACGTATGCAGAAGGACTGATGGTCGCTGGAGCAAAAAAGTCCTAGAGTGGAGACCGCGTCTCAGTAAACGTAGTGTGGGGCGCCCCCCGGCAAGGTGGGAAGACGACCTGCGCAGGTTGGCCGGCATCGAATGGATGCGAACGGCCACTGACAGGGAGAAGTGGCGTCATTTGGGGGAGGCCTATGTCCAACAGTGGATTGATACAGGCTGATGATGATGAATAGAAAATAAAATTTTAATAGGCTTCATTTTAAATGTCATCTTTGACAGACTGTATTAGTTAGTTAGTTTCCTAGAAAACCAATTATTTTTTAGCTAGCTGCGTAATTAAGATAATTATAAATATAAAAGGCGTATAAGTATCATAAATATTTAAAACTTGCTAGATAGTTAGTATATGACATTGTGTATTTAAATAGATAGATATAAGAGCAATACATTACCTTTAATCCCTTTTGGTGTGGACAGAACCATTTTCATGGAAACATCTTCTTGTTTACTTATTAGCATGTGGTTTGGGATTTTGATATACGAACTGTTTTTTAAATGTACCGATTTCTTTCGATGTAATTTTAACCATTTTTACATAAATGTGTCACAATTACTAAAATTCTTTGATTTTTGACAATTCATGACCCAATGTTTAAATTTTATTCCGAAATTTCATTCCGAAGTGATTCTGTTCACTGCGACGAATATTATAGAATCTTTATATTTATACATGTAATAACAGTACATACATAAGTAATTAAGATTTAATGCGTTATCCGTTTTATTACCGATTTCCCAAGAATATGATTGAGGAAAATTCACTGAATAAATTCAAGTGACTTATGACCTATTAATCTTTGGAATTAGTTCAAACCATAACTAACAGTACTTACTCATTTTAATGTACATATTAACGTGCTTTCATCGCCTTTTGGGGTGGACAGAACCTCTGAGACAATCTCGATCACCTTTATTGGCTCATCACCTAATAGGTTCCATTCACCCCTAGCCCCTTATCACCTCCTTCTACAAACTGGGATGAAAGGCAGCTAGTTAGCATATACATACATTCACGTCCTTTAATCCCTTTCGGGGTGGACAGAACCTCGGAGGTATAAATCTCCTAGGTCACTTTTTAGCATGAATATTGGGGTTGCGATGTCATAATGGAACATTAGTGATAGGCCAGTCAGTCACCTAATTGTTTCAATTTACCCCTAGACCCTTAGTCGCCTCATACGACATACCGGGAAGAATGGCAGCTAGTTAGTATTCTTTTTATGTCCCAGATAGCATGGAACTTTGATTTATTGACTATCTCTTGCCTTGAATAGTATCTAAGTGGATAAATGATTTGTTTATCTGTCTGTTACATTATCAATTTAATGGGGACATTCTAAGTAATCGATAAATAAATGGACTGGTCAAATACCTAGATCATTAGGTACTTTATCTTAGGATGCAGTGCTAGTTTGGGAAGTTAAATGGTAACTATCTGCCAATCTTCCCGGTATGTCGTAGGAGACGGCTAAGGGATTGAGGTCAATGGAAGCTGTTGGGCGATTGGCTAGCAACCTGTCACCAATGTTCAAATGGTCAAAAAGTCTCTTTCTTTGTCCCTATGTCGAAAGGGACATAGGGACAAAGAAAGAGACTTTGTTTTATACTATGTAGTGATTATGTAGGTATAGTTGGTATGTATATGTAGCTATAGTTATAGTATTCTTGTATCCATAATATAGTTAAAGCAAATAAACATCGCCTCCACTTATGCAAGCATTCGTGCGTTGGCGACCGATTCGCAATAACTAGCACCGGATGCCTCCATCAAGACCATCAGAGCAATTGCACTGAACCTTACCTACTGGTTTGTATTTCTAAATATAGAAATTACATTTCAAAGAATTCGGCGTAACTCAGTCGTTGGGGCTTGACTCTGAAGCTATGACAACAGGGTTTAAACCTAGGAGCAATGGAAATAAAGATTTCTGATTTTCGAAGGTAGTAATTCTATGGATACCTCGAACTCACGTGTTGACCAGATAGTCAGTACTGAATGTGACTGGTGGTAAGCCATATCGCCATTTACAAGCACTAACTATTACCTGTTCGGGGAATAGGTAGGTTTCCTCACGGTGTTTTCCCTCACCGTATAATTCGATGCATTTTTAGTACGAAACGATTCGAATAGAAATTCATTCAACTTTATTTCCGTTGCGAACCGATTCAATTTGCAATATGGGTGTGTAAATCTCAAAGGAAGTTGTTTACTACAAATCTGTAATATTTTATCAACAATACTATGATAATAGTGTATGGATAAATAACTGTATTATTTAAGGGTTCATTCTCCATAAATATTTATTTGTAAAACACATATACGAGTACATATTTAACAGACTATCGATATCTAAAAGCATCGAATAGAAATTGACTATATATAAGCGGTGAATTTGATTAATACGGTGTTTAGTGGTGGTAAATACATAGACATATTTTGAATGAAATTAAATGGTATTATTTTCGAATATAAGCTGTGTAAAGCGACCTTAACATAGGCCAAAGTCTACTTAGTGCATGCGTACGGATTCGAGACTTGTATTATGAAACTAGGTCTTATCTTACATCCGGCTAGCCTAGACGTTTTCTAGATTATGTTTAATACCTACATATATACCTAGACTATGTATCAAACTCAAAGCTAAACATTAATAACTAGAAAAATCTTAACTATGTACAACATATGACAGTCAGATAGACGCCCTATTAAAAAGTTGTGACGTTAGATGTAGCTACAAACGCCGAGTGTGTATATGTCAATGAAACGAAAGTGTCATGATCGGGACAGATGGGGATCCGTGATCTCTGCCTACCACATTACAGGGAAATTGTATGTGCTATATATTCTATATCTGTTGATATGAGTCATAAATAGGAAGCCAAATAGCTGTCTTTCTTCCCGGCATTTCGTAGTAAGTATCTTAGGACTAGGGTTCAATTAATTCTATAGGATGACTAGCGACCCGCTCCGGCTTCGCACTTCTGGCTATTTAATGGATGTATACATATAAACCTTCCTCTTGAATCACTCTATCTATTAAAAAAACCGCATAAAAATCCGTTGCGTAGTTTCAAAGATTTAAGCATATAAAGGGACAGAGAAAGCGACTTTGTTTTATACTATGTAGTGATGGGGAATTTAACGATAAATCGTGCGATTACTACTCCGGTAGTAAAACTTAAGGTTACCTTTAATCTCTGAATGCGAAGTCGTGTAATAGGGTTTCTGTTTACTCTGAAAGGCATTGTCAGTGAGTATATGTAACTTAACATTCTACTTTTTCGTTGAAGGTTAAAACCGTTTCATTATCAAATTGATTTTATCTCTCAAATTTTATTTCCTTTGGCAAGTCCGAAAATTCAATTTCACCACCCCTTAATAAAATTTGGTCATCTCTTCTTCTTCTTCTTCTCAGCCATTCTCGACCAGTTTGGTGTAGGCCTCCTTCAGTTTGCGCCACTCAACACGGTTCTGGGCCACGTGCATCCAGTTTGACCCTCCTATCTTTTGGATGTCATCCTTCCATCTCATCTGCGGTCTTCCTCTGGGCCGCTTATCCCCCCAAGGTCTCCACTCCAAGACTTTCTTGCACCATGACCCATGCTTCCGAGCAACGTGACCCGCCCACTGCCACTTGAGATGTGCTATTCGCTGGATGGCGTCTGCGACTTTACTTTGCTGTCTAAGCCATATGTTGGTGTTGCGATCCCTCAGTGTAACCCCCACCAGTTTCCTTTCTAATGCCCTCTGTGCTACCTGTATTTTATGGATACAGTCTCTTGTCAGAACCCAGGTTTCGGCTCCATAAGTAAGTACTGGCAGGATGCACTGATTGAACACTCTGGCTTTTTGTTCTGCTGTGATGTTCATTTTAAAAGCAAACTCAAGCTTCGAGTAGGCGGCCCACATCAAGCGTATGCGTCTGTTGATTTCGTTGGGCTGGTTATCTTTCCCCATTTTTACTTCCTGACCGAGATAAACATATTTCTCAACCCTTTCTATGGTGGTTTGGTTTACTGATATCTTCGCAGGATTTACACTTTCGTTAGTCATAACCTTGGTTTTATTGAGATTCATTTCCAAACCAACCTGAAGAGAAGCTTCGTTCAACTCTCGAATCATAATCTGTAAATCCTCGGGATTGTCACTGAGGAGGACGATATCATCAGCGAATCTCAGATTGTTCAACCTGGCTCCAGGTAACACAAGACCACGTTCATCCCATGAAAGTTTTTTGAACACATCCTCAAGTACTAGGGTAAACAACTTTGGTGACAAAGTGTCGCCCTGTCTTACGCCCCTTTTGATGTCTATGTGGTTGGTATGATCCATCAAGGTTACTTTCATAGTTGCGTTAGTGTAGATGTTTTCAACAAGCGTAGTGTATCTGTGATCTATTCGAGCATTTTGAAGTGATTGAACAACTGCCCACGATTCCACACTATCGAATGCCTTCTTGTAATCAATAAATGCTAACCAAAGCGGTTTTTGGTATTCTGTGGCTTTCTCGATTACAATTCTCATCGTCAAAATGTGGTCCATAGTACTATATCCGCTTCTGAAACCGGCTTGTTCGGGGGGCTGGTAAAAATCAAATTTGTTGGTCAAACGAAGGGTTATTATTTTGGTGAGCAGTTTATATAGTTGTGATAATAAACTGATAGGCCGGTAATTGTTAAGATCAGCTTTGTCACCTTTCTTGAACAACAGGATAACATTTGCTGACTCCCACTCTCTAGGAATTTCTCCTTCCTCCAGACACTGGTTTAGGAGTGTGTTTAGGCCTTTTAATACGTCACAACCTCCTTCTTTGACCATTTCAATTGTGACACCATCTTCGCCTGGAGCCTTACCGTTTTTCATCTTTCTTAAGGCTGTTTCGATTTCGGAGCACGTTATTTCAGGTATGTCTTCAGACCCAACATTCATAACTCGTTTCGGTGCACTATTCGGTTGTCTTGGGCTTATCGATGTATAAAGCTTTTGGTAGTATTTTTCTACGGTTCTCAGGAGCAGCTTTCTTTCGGTTACTAAGTTTCCTTCTTCATCCAGGAGTCTGGTAATTTGTTTCTCACCAGGAGATAGAGACTTCCTGAATACTTTGGGGCCCTTGTATTTCTCTACAATAGCTTGCACAGTTCTTTCGCGGTATTCCTCGATATCCTTTTCGACCTGCCCTCTTACTTCTTTGCAAAGACATCGAAATTCTTCTGTCGCCATTTGTCCCTGCTTTATTAGTTGTCTTCTCTTCTCTAACAGTTGTTTTGTGGTACTTTTTAGTTTCTGGCGGCTGTTTCTGCCCTTCGGGACTAACTCTTTTGCTACCTTGTAGAGAGTCGATTGCAGGTGACTAGCTAGCTCATTTTTGTCCGTAACTTCGCCATATCCTTCGACAAGTGCCTTTTTTAACCTTTCCTGATATTGCTCTCTGTTTACGGTAAGGATGATTGGGTCTATTCTTACTTTTTTCGATCTTATGGAAGCATATCTAGTCATTTTAGCGTTTATTTCAACCCTTGCCTGGACAAGTCGATGGTCGCTGCCTGTGTTGAAACTATTAAGAACGCTAACATCTTTTATAATACTTTTGTGGCTGCTAAACACATAATCTATTTCATTTTTATGTCTTCCACCTGGAGATAACCATGTCCATTTTCTCTCTGGTCTTTTCTGATAAAAGGAGCTCAAAATTTGGTCATCTAATCCCAAACAATTGGGTACAAAGGTAGCCAAAACACATTTGGCTGGACTAAGGTATGGTAACCAATTGAATATAATGGAAAAAGAGAGGAAAACATTCCATGAATTTTAAAACTTTTTCAATATCTAGATTTTAGTCTTTAGGTATAGACTTGGCAAGCTTATGCCAAAAACTTCGAAGGTCTAAAAGACACTTAGGCTTACGTTTCAACAGATATCTAATGTGAAATGTTCACAGCCCATCACCATCAATAGGTACTGACTATTACCTAAACTTATGATAGACAGTCAGATAAACGACATATTGAAGAAGAGTGACGTTAGAAGTACATGTAGGCGTCGAGTGTGTATGAGGAGGTGTATGTATGAAGGTTTGTCAGGGTCGAGACAAATGAGGTCCCGTGATCTTTGCCTACCCCTCTGTAGAGAAACGGACGTGGTTTGTATGTATGTAGAATATTGATAAACCTCACGAGGTTTTTCTTCTGTAAAATTAAAATATCTTCATTATCTGGTCGGTCACCCATCCTTCCGCTCTCCACTTCCAACGTTGCTTAACTTCAAAGATCAAGCAGTTATTAATGCAGCTATGACAGCTGTTATGCTAAACATGAGAACTATTTATAAAACACGTAATTGTGCATTCCATCGTGACAATTGTAGGAAATGAACATTAATTGTTTAATCAAATGGGGAATCTCATAAACACTTTTTGTGTGATTTTAGAAGTGCATTTTTACCGTACATACAAAAAATGGCCATTAACCCTTGCGGAGTAGTTAGGGGTTCAGGTGTCCATCCGCATTTTCAAGATAGTAATCTCCGCGTTTTAATCTCATTGGTTTGTTTTGGGTGTTAAGATTGGGTTGTCCTGGTATTTATGTGACACGTTATCGACAGGTTTGCTAGAACATCGTTCAAAAGAACGGTAGTGACAGATTGCTAGCCCTATGCCCAACGATTCCATTGACCCCTTATCCCTAGTTACCTTCTACGAGTACGAAAGGAACACAACTAGTTATCATTCTTTTTACGTCCCACATTAACAAATCCTACAGCTGTGAATCCATTAATAATAATCCTATAGTAGTGAAGCCATTAATAGTAACACCTACTTTTGTAAAAGTAGGAAATGTGATGAGGAACCGACTGTGAAGGTTTTCGCTTCAGGAAGTTCAATCTTAGAACTCGGTTGACACTTTTTGCGTTAATTTGTATTTCGTAACATGCCAAGTAAATGAGAAGAACTAATAATTATGTTCTTACAAGTTTTTGTAAATACAAAATTCAAAGAACATACATTATCTATTGTAACTAATCCAGTGGTTCGAATATATGTATATTGCCGTAATTGCTAATTAGTTTATTTATTACCACATCGAATTACCTTTTCACCTAGGGCCATGTGTTCTATGTTACCGTGAAAATGAATTTACTATTGCTTATATCTGAGAATTGTTATGTGATCGCGATGTTTTCACTCAATACTCAAGCAATATAACTTCATTGATGTACATATTAAAAATATGTAGGTAATTGGATAAAAAGATGTCAATATATGATTTTTAATATTTTGTATGTTTATATCTGTACCGGTATTTGCATAATACTAGCGCTGTGCATTTGTTTTTTGCTACAGCAATATTTACTAGTAATAAACAACTTACGTATTATATTGAAAGCAAACCCTTGATATGAATTTTTTTCCTTATGATATCTATAAGAGTCAAAAGGGTTGCTAAGTTACCGTAGTAAACACATTTTAATTCAGAATTTGGGTAAATACCTAAGAATTTATGGCCAGTCGTCCAACTTGATTTAGAATCAGGTGAGCCAGTATTTATGAGTCAAAGAACTTAAAAATGGGTTGACCGTAACATAAATTAAAGATCAAATGTTTTAGTATAAGAATAATCTAATTCAAACTCTTGTAAGTTGGGACTAACTTACAAGAGTTTGAAATGATTCTTATACTATGCGATTAATGCGTTACTTGTTCTCGTGTTAAAAGGGACTTAAATATAATGTAATCAGTCGTTTGCAGTAAGAAGTTTACAGTCGCTAACAGTGAGGGAAAAGGTCGTGAGGAAACCTGCCTATCCCTCGGGATATAGAGCAGTGCCTGTATGTGGCGCTACGGTTCACAACCTATCACGATGGGTGCTGTCTATCTAGTGAAACGCCGGCTTTAAATGGCTCATACATATATTTCGGAGACGGGCATTCAAGCCTCTGACTACCTCGCAAAAATAAAAAAGGGAATGTGTATACACAAGTCGTGAGGCGTATGTTACGTATGTTATATCAAGTAGTAGTTATATTCCATACTTAATTGAAAAGTAAGTGTCATGTACTTAAAGTTAAGAATTTCTCTTATTATCGTCTATTTATATTAAGTCTGTGAAAGCCTGAGACTTAAATAGAATGATAACTAGCTGTCATTCCTCGCAATATGTCATAAGAGTCGACTAAGGGACTAGAGGTCATTGGAATCTATTGGGGTATGGGTTACTAACCTGTTATGATTATTCCATACCAATGTCATCACGACCGATACTTTTTCTAAAAGTGACCAATAACAGATTTTATGTCTCGAAGGTTCTGTTCACCCCGAAATGGATTAAAGGATGTGAAAAGATGTATTATATTATGCAATGAACTATAATTTAATTAAGTAATTGCGACAGTGACATTTTAAGCATAATTTATTACGCGATACGTCACAGTATATATAATTATAATAACGTCATATTCGAAGATTATGTGTATAATTAACGCAAGATGTTGAATTAAATTCCAATTTAAGCTAGATCGTTTATTCACAATTGTTTTATAATATATGAAATCTGACGTATTTGGTTAAAATTTATAAACAAAATAATCGCATGATCGCAGAGAGATAACTCAAAATAAATTGTACGTAAAAATCATGATCCACGTAAATGTGAGCAGAGTTTCCAAATGTTTTCACGAAGCAAAATAATCTGCGGTAACTAAAGTTATTAGTTGTACCTTGGATATACAGATGTAATTTTGATAAAATAAGGTCGTCCAATTCCTTGATAAAAACTAAAATATATATTAAGATTTATTTTCAAAATATACATAGTTTTTTAAAAATCTGTCTTTAAAAAAAAAAACTTTATTATATAGTTTTTATATAATAAATACACCACGAAAAGGGTTAAGTCGGCCAAATCTAAGTCTTCATTTCGCAAATCTTAATTGAATTGGAAATTACAGCGTCGTCCTTTAATTGTTGTTGCAATGTTCGTCACACAATGCTGTTAGTATGGACAATGTGTACAATGCACCACTGACTAAATATCTTCGTGATTGTTGCACTGGTTGGCCGGTTAGAAATTGTCGTAATAGTTTTCTGTTCATCTGTAGTTTTATTGTTTTACTCGCTCAGTGAAATGGTTATTACAACTCGTTTCAACGCTAAAGAAAAGAAAATAAAATATAACTTCTCATATAAGGTTTTTAGATACAAATTCACCTTTTTTGCTTTACAATTTCGAAAAATAATAATATTATGATCTCCTCTCGACTATATACGACGTGACAAAGCCTCATATTTGATGTATCAAAGAGAATATTACGTGTAGTTTTAAACGGATGTATCCGTTTCCTGTAGGAAATTCTGAATACTAATTAACCAGAAAGAACAATAACATGGAATAAACCGTGTATAACTATAACGAGATTACGGAATAACTTATCTTCAATGAGGAAAATGACCATTATCTTTCTGCAAAACCACAGTGAGCATTAAGAGGAACTTTGACAGCGTGTCAAGAATACAAGATTGGTTCCGGGATGACTTCAAATTGAATGTTTATTTAAAATTAGGCTATAAACGAAGTTACAAGCGCACTTCTAACAAATTTGAGATCAGTGTAACCGCGGCGATTCGGCCTGACAGACGTTTAGGAGGGAAACCCCGACCACAGACGTCAGTCAACAAATTACTTTCTTTATCGCTTTTCGCGCAAGGAAATTGCATTCTTGAGCCAGTTGCGTTGTAGAATATAGCCTTTCGCTAATTTCTTCGTATAGTAGTGACGTTGGATTATACTTGATAAGATGGACGCGGAAAAAGCATGTTATGATAACGTGGGATTCGTATTGACGGAGAAAAGTGCAGACTCTAAGGTCAGTGAACTATGTATAGTGGCGTTTATATTTATTCATTTATTAAGTTGACCAAACATACTCGTAGTGTAATTTTATATATTTTTTACAAATTTTGCATTTCTCATGTTAAAATACATATTTCATATACATCTTACTCTACATATGAATATCTTGAGTGCTAAAAGAATAACTATAAATTATATTGGCCTCACGTATTAAAAAAAATATTTAACCAGATACTTATGAAATTAGCTGAAACGTAAAATTACACAAATATTTAACTACCGGGCATAATTTTACGATTTTTCCAAACAAATTGTATATATCATAAATGTAATAATAAATGTAATAACAAAATGTAATAAAGCATATTCAAAAATCTTTATAAAGCGAATGTGGTAAATATGTATGTACGATAGCAAAACATACACGTCACATAATGAGAAAAAACCTATTTAAGCATTAATCAATGACTATTAAATGAAATATGGGTTCGGTGTAACAGATAGTTTCTCTCTGTCGTTTAAATTAATATGAAAAAACTTCGACAATTAAATTATTCATAGACAGGTAAGATGAATATTATTCAAATATATTCGTGACATTTTCGCTTAGATACATATATGCATCTTTTTAATAGTGAAACTTCTATAATAAACCATTAATATGTGTGACCATACTTCTACATTATACATAATATCTTAATTTTCATCCATTTATAACTTTACATTTATGCCTGTAACCTGTTCAGGAGTAATCGCGGAATATGAGAGTTTGACAATAGTTTAAGGTATATGTATAATATAAAAAAAAATAAAAAGGCCGTTATGACCATATGATTTATGAGCTTTTTTTAGATAGTTTTACTATTGATTATATTAACTCATTAATGCCAACATAGTTTATAATTTCAAGAACCAACAGTGATTCTACAAGATTTGTTAGACATACATTCTCGTCCCTTAACCCTTTCGGGTTAGACGGAACCTTAGATAAATAATATGTCCTTTTAGCATGAATATCGTGGTTGTCATGTCATCTGAAACATTGCTAACAGGTTGATAGCCCATCGCCTAACAAATGCCAATTTTTTGTATATTTTCCCTATTAACACCTTTATTACTTTATATTCTATTTTCACCGTTCAATAGCCCAATATTTAAAGTACACCTACATAGTATAAAACAAGTAGGTATAGAGTTCCTCTATACTAATTAATTAGCATTTAACATCGCAAGGCCGACATACACTCACTTCCAAACGAGTAATGCAGATTTTTAATAAATCACTTTTAGTTCCTGCTAATTAGTTGGAATTAATTATTTTAAGCGAGCGGGCTGCAACGGAACTAGACATATATAATAGATATACATACGTACATATGCTTCACGACTTGTGTATGCACACTCCCTTTTTGTTGTGGCGGGGTAGTCACAGGTTTGATATCCGATCTTTTGAAGGCATGTTAGGTATGGGTCACTCTCAGTAGCCAGAGAACACGGATCCTCATCAATCCCGATCCTCACACACCACTTTCGCTTCAATGACTCTCATACACGTCCTCATACACATTCGGCGGTTATAGGTACTCCTCCTTACGTACGTCACCCTTTTTCATTATGACGTCTATCAGACTATCATTTGTCTCTTGGGACCGGCCCCTACGTAACCGCCCTTCCACTTCACCCACATATATTCCTTTTTTCAATCAACTATCATTCATCCGCTAACGTACCCAAACCATGTTGGTTTAAATATGAATTGGTAATAGGTTGCTAACCCATCACCCTATTAGTTCCATTGACCCCTAGTCCTTTAGTCTCCTTCAATGACAAGTCGGGAAGAAATGCAGCTAGTTAGCTTTATTTTACGTTCCAAATTAACAAGATACACTACTTATTATGAGCACTGTCGAAATTGTAGCAACTAACAATAATATTGCAAGTTTACTGACTTACGTAAACAGGTTATAACAAAATTTTCCGTCTGTAAGGAAAACATGGCTTATTTGCGATGTAACTTAGGAATAACTTAACATAACATACGCTTCAGGACCGTTATTACTTGCAATGTAGTCAGAGGTTTGCGTGCCTTTCTCCAATTTGGTAATATGGCTATATTGTATCTTATTTTATGGTATTTAGGTGATAGTGTAGAGACAGGGTGAATACAATTTCTTTTAAGTTCTTGATTAACGATCAATGTCGTCATGTATGGGTATTAATTAATGTCAATTCCAAAGAAGATATAGGTTTTTTACGATCTATTGTGTTTTTCTCTATGTATTATTTCTTACTATAAGTGTATGAATCTCTCAAATATTAGTATAGTACATTACGAAAAAATACTCAAATAGAAATACAAGTTATGCTTGATCGATACAACGAAAATTTAGTATGTAAAATTATTGCTAGTATTTTTAACAATATTTGTCCTTACACCTCAAACGCTTAATCCTATTAAACTTCACTTGAATTATTAATGTCATTAGTTTATGAAAACCAACATACCACATACATACTAGATAATATTAATTTCATTAGTGCAATGTGTTAATATTTGCATGCACTTTTCAGTTTAAAACGTAATAGGTGCGTTTTAACCTGATTAGTTGTAGATACTACTAGCACATTACTTGTATAGATCCTAAACACCCTTAGTCTTGTCTTACGATATGCAATTAGAGTGAACAGTAAGGTTTAACTAATAATTATGTACCTACTAATCTATTATGAAACATTATATTAATTTGACGTTGGGGAAAAAATCCCTGAAGTTAGAGTTTCTTTTTGGTTCGTCTCCAAGCTAGGGCTTCCGAACCAACCGTAGAGTCACAGATAATATAATACTATACAGTAGGTAGAGTCATAGTTGTAAGACAATTAGTGCCACTCATTATTAGAGCTGGACTTTCAATGAATGCATTAATACTGGAATTATATTAAACAAAATTCATTTGATTTTTATATATAAATTCTAATGTCACTCTTGTTCAGTATATTTATCTATCTTACTAGGATGACCCCTACGTAACCGCCCTTCAACTTAACCCATATATAAGCATAATATAACCAAATAATACTAAAATAGAACATACACATCCGTTTCATATCAACTTAATCTTGACCAAAAAGGTTGAGGTATTGACCTGAAGAGTATCCTTGGCTCATTTATCAAGTTTATTTATTTATTTACTGCTTGCCACCCGTAAATATCTCGGTATGTGGTCTGTTATATTTAAACAAGATCATTACATATATTGATAATTAATAATTATATTATTCGCCGATCTGATTTATTCATATATAACGATAAGAGATAATTCTGTTGTTGGATAATTTGGGGTTTACGGAGTTTAAGATTAACATATAATGTGTTTTGTATATTAGGTAATAGGCAATATATTTTTTTAAATACATTAATTAGTACAGAATATATTTTTATTTCTATTAGAATACGTACATATATTAAGAATAATTTTAAACTTGGTACAGAATTCCAAATCTCTTCGTCACCTTACCTACATCTATTTGTTTTAACTTAGGTTACATAACTGCAATCTAAAGTTAGTGTTTTCTTTAAAGGCAGGTAAGTAATTGCTTTAACGTGTTTGCACAGACGGTTTGAGTACTAAGATTGAATGGCGATCTATAACTTAGTCTGTAATTGGTTTAAATGTAAACATAAAAGTGCGAGGTGGGATTTGAAAAGTGTAACCATCTGTCGTTTATGATTGGGTGTAGTTTGAATTTGTATATTAAAACAAGTTGCAATTGTAATTAGGAAGCTAGTTCAAATGGTGCAATAGAGTGCTACATTTTTTTTTAATTAATATTATATTGTCATTGTTTTTCCTGGAATAAGTTACTATTAATATCATTTTTGAAAGGTAATACGTAATAATAGAATTAAAATATAAAACCCCAAAATTTAGATCACATGTTTTACTAATACATATTTGATTCTTAGTATATATAAGTATACATAAGTAGGCATTTTAATAACAATCTTATAAGGGACTTAGGCTTATAACTTACATTAAAAAGATAATCCAGTTTTTCTCCATAGACTTTCATACATCTCCTCATACACACGCGGCAGTTATAGGTACCTGTAGTAAAAATAAGCGATAAGGAAAATGATTAAATTTGCAATCACGTAGGCAAACGCGGTTGGGAAGACACTTATGCTTAAATGAACATGTGCCCTGCATCACAATAGACGTTCTGACTTCCATATTTATTGGACATATTCTGGATGTTTCCTGAGATATTATAATACATAGGAAAGACGTACATATAGTTTACATACATTTCTCTTAACGTATTTAAAAAAAGACAAGACTTCTATTATCTATCAGGAATTTCTATTATAAAAATTAAAGGGTCGTGATAGTATAGATTTTGAATTCTACTTACATCATCAACGCATATACATAATAAAGTTAGGTACTTAGGTTCATCTATCTTCGAGTCACCTTTAAGTATTTATCGGAATATATTATTATTATTAATTACGATGGCATTAAAACGGGATATTTTTGACATTTCCCTTCCAGAAAGAACGGCAGCTACTTTTTCTATTTACGTACCATACAAGCACGGGACATAATTAATGACATCATAAGAATAGAACCATTTAAAATAACGTATATACTAAATTCTTACTGTGTTCATTGTAATTTTAATAAGTGACAAACATCCTTTAACAAATCAACATCCGTATAACATGTATTATGGATTTTTGACAATGTATTGATATGTTTATTGTGTGTATGTTATTTGAAATACATATTTAGTTCCATCCATCTTAATCATACAACAATGGTCTTACAAGTCTTACATTAAATCTAATGTTTACTAATTTTATTTCATTAAGAACTATTTCCCAACAATTTAATTATGAGAATATCTTATTTTACGATGAGAGAAAACATCGTGAAGACACCTACCTATTGCCTGGAACATGTAAAAGTTTGTAAATGGTTACATTGGTTACCACCTGTCACATTAAGCACTGACAATCTGGTCAACACATGGGTTCAAGGTGGTCATAGAAGTACTACCTTCGCAATTGCTGAACCTCTGACTACCCGGCAAGTGTTAATGGCCGTGGAAACGTTTGTTAGATTTAAAAATGTAGTTTGATTGACCAACAATTATTTAAATGTATAAATATAATATTATATAGAACCTTATATTGTGTCCATTTATTTGAAGTATATCAACGTAGTGTGTATGCATGTATATTTAGTGTATTTAACATTATGTCCAAACAACTGACTGTACTGAAAATAAACAAATCACAAAATATAATCTACAGTTTTTCTCAAATAATCATAAGACTTCTTTTGTTCATATAAACACGTACATTCACATCCATTGTCTTTTGGGATGGACATGACCGAAAATACTCATTTATAGTTTACTTTTAGCATAATATTATTATATCTGTGGCATAATTAATAGGGTACTAATGACATCAATCTGTAATATTAGTGACAGATTACTAGTCTATCGCCCAATAGATTCCATTGACCCCTAGTCCCTTAGTCGCCTCTTACGACAAGCTGGGAAGAAAGGCAACTACTTAACATTCTATTTACGTTTCAGACTAGCACGGGTACTCCTAAAGTACCTTTTAAAATAGAGACATTGTTTGTAAGTAATTTTATCATAAACTAAACATTTCCGGAGTTTCAAACTCATTACATTCATTGTATCTCTGCTATCTACCTTGTAGATCTAGCGTGAAGATACCTATATCCCGTGCTAGTTGGGTACTTAAATATAATGGTAACTAGCTGCCGTTCTTACTCAGTCGAAGTCTTAATAAGGAACGTATATCTAACTGGCTTGGCGGTCAGTAAACGATAATGTTTTGGGCTATAGGCTAGCAATTTATCAATCTGCTATTCCATATTGAAGCTATCAGAACTATTTTGTAACCAAGGTTCTGTAATCTGCGAAAGAGAAAGAAAGACGTGAATATATTTGCTAACCTAACCTAACCTGACGAGCATTCTTAAATGTAAAAGGGTGACGCTAGAAGTACCTATAACCGCCGAGTGTGTATGAGGAGGTGTATGACTGTGAAAGAAGCGAAAGTGGCTTGTCAGGATCGGGATAGATGGGGATCCGAGATCTCTGCCTACCCCTCTACAGAGAATCAGACGTGATGTGTTTGTATGAGTATCCTTAATCTCTTAATCTCCTTTTACAAGACGCGTCTAAGTTAAAACTTATTCTTGCTTAGTCTATATGTACTAGAACATTTATCTAAGTTACCTAGGCAATCTAAGTTATCTAGGCATTATAACTGTAGACTTTGATCATATTCTATTATGGAAAATTCTGTAACGATTATCATCTCATTATCGGTTCAGAATATTTTGTAATATTGCCGCGTCATATAATTTCCTATTGTATGAATTAATGTAATAGATTAATACATCTATCTTGTTTTACTTAGGCTATATTCATAGATATACGCATATACATTTACATCCTAAAATCCCTTTCGGGGTGGACAGAACCTTGGAGACATGAAAACATCTCCTTCTCCACATATTAGCATAATATATTAATTCATGGATAGAAAAAAGGTTTTATAGATTCGGATCCCTCATCTCTGCCTATACCTCTACAAGGTAGTGTATGGATGTAAGAAAATTTATGAAATAATTGTAAGTCACAATATAAACTTCTTTACAACGTCAAAAATACGTTTTTATGCAGAAATATTGGTCATGTTATCCAGCCCATCGCCTTATAAAATCCTTAGACACTTAGTCATATATTACAACATACCGTAATGAAAGAAAGAAAAGCCTTTATTAACTGCTTATTTAACTTAACCTTTAGATTATTGACAATTTAACCTTGTGTCTCAATTCAATGAAATTTGATCAATGAAGTGTGAATGAATGAATGAATGAATGAAATGTGTCTCTATTCAATGAAGGCAGCTGTAGTTTTAAGAGATTCGCGATTTATACTCATGATTAATAACTAACGGGACTTATCGCGTATGTTTTTATATACACACACACAGTCTGCCCGTGACCATGGCTGCTGCAACGTAGCCGAAACGTCGGGTCAAAAAAGGTAACTTTATTATATAAAAACATACGCGATAAGTCCCGTTAGTTATTAATCATGAGTATAAATCGCGAATCTCTTAAAACAAGGCAGCTGGTTTCATTTTATAAGTGCCACACTAATATGAGTCATACATACATATGATGTTATTAAACAAACGAAAAACATAGTAAACAATAGACGAAAATTTCAGCATTTACTTACAATGTTTATTCAATTAATATACAAAGAAAATATTTGATAAATGTCCTTATTGGAAACAATGTCGTGATGAGTCAAATTACTAAGAAAAAGACTCATAACATTTATGTTAAGCAAATATTCTTATCACCATATATCTACTCGATCTTCATATATACATTTATTTATTTATGGTAGATAGACGCTATATTGAAAAAGGGTGACGTTAGGAGTACCTATAACCGCCGCGCCGAGTGTCTATGAGAAGATGTATGAGTGTCAATGAAGCGAAAGTGGTCTGTCAGGATCGGGACAAATGGGGATCTGTGATCTCTGCCTACTCCTCTACAGGGAATCAGACGTGATGTGTACATTTATATCCATAAATCCCTATCAGGGTGGACAGCACCTCGGAGACACAATATTTCATCGGTTAGTACAATAATCAGCGTCGTATTTTCATTGATATAAAATATTTGTGACAGGTTACTAGCCCATCGACCAACAGCATCTTCATACAATAATAATTTTCTGTCTATTAATGATTTCAGCAACTGACTTAGCCTCTTAGTAAGTACTTAAAAAAAGTTTTGTTAAGTGTACTAGTAAATATATATGTAATAATAAATATTATGAACTTCACGTACATAAATAAAACACATTTTTTACCTACATGATCACAAATCAGACTGGAAATCAGACAAAAGTGTAATTCTTTACTATACCTTTAATATATATGTACGTACATACATAATTCTTGTATTTATGTGAGTATGAAAAGCGAAAACAATCTATTTAAATGCACATTAATGTACCTTTTGAAAGACAATTAAGTGAAACATGAGCTTGTTATGAAAACATTGATGTTTGCGTGACTGCATTCTTAAATCGCATTAGAATTCCTAATATGAACAGACTTAAAAGAAATTGGATTCATTGATCATATTTGGCTTTCTAGAAAATTCTGTTAGATAACCAAAAGTGACTAGGGGTTGTAAGGTTTAGATTAACATACATACATATACAATTGCTCCCTCAGTGACTTTTAAGGTAGACAGAACCTCGGTGACAGAAATATCAATATCTACTCTGCCACTTTCAACATAGTATCAGAGTTACAATGATCTTGAAATGGAATATTGGTGACAGGTTGCTAGCCTATCGATATGTTAGAACCGGTAACTAGTTGACATTCCATTTACGTCAATAAGATAATCTATAGTTTTCACTAAATAATCGACACAATGTGACGAGTGAAGCAGGAATATTCACTATTTTGAAGTAGTAAGATGTTTGAGGTAGTTGAATGACCATCTTTCTTACTTAGAGTATTTTTGGATCGTACGTGATGATGAATATTAACTATTTAAAGTCATTTTTAGAATATCGTATAGGTGTAAATATGAAATATATTTTACAAATAGTTTAACATACATATGTGCATAACTATATTCACATTTATATTTCCTTAACGGGATAGGCAGAGGGTATCTATCGCCACCTTGTACGATCCTGACAAATCTCTCTTGCTTCACTCACACACATTCTAATCTAATACACGCTCCTCTATTTATACACGATAAAATGGCAATCAGTCACATACCTATAACCGCCGAGAGTGTAAGAGCAAGTGTATGAATGTCAATGAGGCGAGGGTATTTTGTCACGATCGGGACAGTGATCCGTGATCTCTGCGTACCCCTCTACAGGGATTCAGACGTGATGTATATATATATATATTTCATAGCATACATAGTATACGTACCAAGAAATGTACGTACGTTATATAAGATAGTAAACATCCTACATACATAGATATTACATACATATAATCCTATACCACAGATAATATAATACTCTATACCATTATTAATTACGTAAATGCATGCACGTAAAAGCCGAGCCCCTTCTAATAAAGTCCTTATCTTTATGCATTGACGTCCATTCTCTCAATCCTAATACATACATGTTGGATGCGTTTTACGGAACTACTTTGCTATACAAGTCGTAACTCACTATTCTGTGCGTACGTTTATTAAATACCTGCTTTTCCTGACTTCCTGGTATATGTATCTTGGTTATAGGATATCCTATCATATGTAATAATAATATTTGGACATTATTACACCAATTGAACTAGCCCCTCGGTCAGTACATTTAAGACTTGTGTTATTATTTGTTTTGTTATTTGACTTGTGGTACTAGTCAACGTATATTTAAGAAATATATACTTATTATATATAGATAAATACATATTAGCGTCAGGTGTCTAACCGATCGCGCCACGGAGGTCGTCAAAATATGTATATAAGTATAATATAAATAAAGTTTTTCCAGGCGCAATGACGATATGCCATATGTATGGTATATATATGACATGATTATGCTATTATATGTACTGGTAGGATCGTTAAAGGTGACAAAGGTTAGTAGGATAGTATAATTATGAGTATAATGTAACCCCCAAAAGTGTATGAGGAGGTGTATGAGTGTCAATGAAGCGAAAGTGGTTTGTCAGGATCGGGACAAATGGGGATCCGTGATCTCTGCCTACCGTTCTACAGGGAAACGGCGTGATGTGTATGTATGTATAATGTTCTAAATATTGGTTGAGGATAAATTAATAGTATATGGTTGGGAATAGAGAAACGTAACTAAACAAAATTTTATGTTTATAATGTAGATTAGATTCTTTGGTAAACATTTCTCTTGACGTAAGTTTAAATAAAGAATATTATTTTATTTTCCAATCTTTTTTCATTCACAGAATATTAAGTAAATCTTTATAGAAAAAACTGTTCATTAATTTATATATTTAGACGTTAATTTAATATTTATTATAAATCATTCACACGTTTGACACAATACATGTCAAAATGACATCAGTTCATACGCATATAGAAACATGTATTTACTTAGAAGTCCTAATATTAATTAATGTACTGTCGCAGTACAGATTAAACCTAACCTTAGGTATTATTTAGTACCTAAGTTCTATAGGAATTAGTGCTAGATTTACGTCGCAGTAAGTTAAGGAAAATGGCAAAAATATATGTTTGAAAATGTATGTATGTATTTTAGATTTAAAGACTTATTGTCATGGTTTTTAATTGACGGAAAATAGTAGGTAGCTTACATAATATAAACATCGCGACTAAGTATACATTCACGTCCTTTAATCCCTTTCGGGGTGGACAGAACTTAGGAGATATAATATCTCCCAGGTCACTTTTTTGTGATGTCATATGCCAACATGATGACAACAGGTTACTAGCCCATCGGCCTATAGATTCCATTTAAAAAAGTCCATAAATTGCTTCTTACGATATGCCGGCTAATTATACGTTACACTGATTTACATAACTTTCACAACCACTAACCTTTGCGAGGTAGTCAGGTTCGAATGCCATATAACTTGTAGGATATGTTAAGATTTAAAATATCATTACGATTAAATTAAGATTGTGTTAAATTTGATTACTACCTGCACATATTCTTGTACATAATTCGTTTCATAAATATTCTAATGTAACATATGTATATGAAATTTTACTTATTCAGTTAGTCCCGTGCTAAATAGAATGCTAAGTAGCTGTCATTCTTTTCGATAGCAACTTGTAGAAGGTGTTTAAGTATGGTGTATGGAATATATCAAGCAATGAAAGAGCCAAAGCTGCCAAAACACTGTCTACCCTGAAACGGATAGGAAACGTGTTTAGTATGTATGTATTCAGTTATTACACGTCAAACTGTAAATAACTCATTGTATTAATAAATGGCCGGTGGCTAAAGAACAATTAAACGGCGTAAAAAGGAAAATTATAAACTTGCATGATTGACTCCATTGCAACATGACCAAAGAGGTTATCTACAAACGCTATTCTCTTTGCGTTTCTCGATGAAAACACATGTTTTCTTCTATACAGCCAGTCTTATCTGCATACACGTCACGGGTTGTATTTTTTTCTATAGAATGTATATAAAACGTGGATTGCAGTGAGAGAGCTCATTGCAGTGACCAACGTGTACGTGATAGACATCCGCATGAAATACAGTAGTGGATTACTAATCGTGGAAATTGGTCGCGTTCGCATGGCTGACGGGTGACGAATCATTGCCTCGAGTTTTGTGTTCTTAGTAAAAATAACTGTCGAATTTTTTAGGCGCGTAAAACTGAATTTTGTGATCTTGTGATAAAAAGAAAATAATACATTAAGCCCATTAATTCTACGTTTGTTATATAAGGTATGTATTTGATTTTAGTAAATTAAGATATGTGTTTCTATACAACATTTTTGTTACTTCAGATATATTACTACTGCTATAATTATGACATTAATTATTATGATTTTTATATTGTATTGGACAAATGCATTTTGCTCCATTTATTCCATAATACACATTATATTCACATGATTATATAGCTTTTAAATCATACCATACATACATAATATCAAGCTTTATTAATTACTAAATCAATTCTTGCACATGAAGTGAAGTGTATCTAACTTTATTTAAAATATGCGACGCTTATCAATCGAAGCGTGACTTCAATATTACTTTGAAATACACGACGGTATAAATACGAGTAATACAGTACATCATACTGTATACATTGTATATCACGTCTCGTACTAGTCTGGCACGTAAAAAGAATGCTAACTAGCTGCCGTTCTTCCCGGCATGTGGTAGGAGGTGACATAGGGACTAGGGGTAAATGGAATTTACTGGGCGATGGGCACCAGCCTATTTACATTGTTCTATATGACATTAGGATCCAATATTCATGCTAAAATGTGACCAAGGACACAGATAATATAATACCTAAGCACAGATAATATAATACTACAGTATAGACCTAAGGATATGTTTTCTTGTCTCCGAGGTTCTGTCCACCCCGAAAGGGATTAAATTAATAAATAAATACATACCAAATATGTGATGTTGAGTTAGTTTTGAGATGTACACAGGGTTCCGGATTCGATCCTTTATTATGTACATGTTCTAAGAATATTCTAAGCTGTATTCTTAAATAACTTTTTACTTAATTATGTATTGTAGAATATCACTTAAAATACTCTTAATTATACTCCGCTACACTGAGTTTTAAACCTATTATTCTAAGTATAACACTCTATTTCTCAAATAATCGTTTCTTTAGTTGCATGCGGATTATTGATATAAGATTAATTTTCTAATTAAGGAATTTAGGGATTAATTTTGATAAATGTCACACTTGTGTCCATTGTTAGGTAACTAAATATTATCATTCTTTGAGATTTAAAAATAAACTAAATAAGTCCTAACCTTTACCTACAGATACTTTGTTAGTTAAATTACCAGTGCTGTAGCTTATTTTACTGTAACTAAATGTATACTTACCTTACTTTTCATTACAAAAATGCATAGTTGTCTAGAAAACGGTCGCAATCAAGGTCGTAGGTTTGATGCACGTTTGTGCCACTTTTCGGTCTTCATTGCACATTTTATTTTAGTCAACGAAGCGTAATATATAGGTACATATAATATTTGTGATAGTTGTAACTAAATTAAAGTGACCATTGTTTTGAAAAGGTATATTCGTAAGGTTATAAATTTGCAATGATATTTTAACAGATTAATAAATAGTCCATTTTAATATTTACATATATATCTTTCCATAGATTTACAAATGATTTAACGCGGTTTAAATTATTTTTGTTGTTAATGAGGGAAAACATAAAATTATACATAGTCATTAAAATTTCCATAAAACGTGAAATATATACTTGCATTTTAATTAGGTGAAAGAAAAGTGTGAACCCAAAACATCTTCTGAGCAGATATGCAATTAATAGCCAACTATTTAAATAAAAGCTTCACAAGACTTTAGTAATTTTTATAAACACCATATACATACGCTACGAAGTGTGTGGACGACACAAAAACTGAAGGGTGCTAGAATCGGGAATAACATATATACATACATAGACATTACATTATTATATCCATATACATTCACATTCCTTAAGATCGATAAATTATCTTTTCACCATAGAGGTAAATTATTTTTTTCATTCAAAACGTATAAGCACAGATAATATAATACTACAGTATATAATATATATAGGTATAAGTATGATCTGTTACTACCCTACTCAAGCCAAATTCTAATATGTATGTATGTTGATCCATGTGTGGTTATCTTATAAGATATCGCAACAAATTGACAGTTTATTTGTTCTAAGATATGTGTTATCACAAGAATTCGTGTTAGCTAGTACTGTTTCTTATTGTTTCTTCTTGAAAAGATAAGGGACATTCAGATAATCTGATTTGCTCTGTTGTTTAAGTGTGTGTCGCAATATAGGTACTTGTAATGTTACATACACACGTGATGTCATTAGTTCCAAAGGATTGACGTATACTATTTACCAATCAGTGTATAATAGAACTACATAATGTAAACTATATCCACATACAAATTTGGTTCTATGTTTTTCAATTTTTAAATTATATACTCGTATGTAAATGTATCAACAGATTTACATATTTCTTTAGTTAAACTTATTTAGAAATAAACTATGTAATCTTGTAGAATTATGGTTATTTGTATGTGGTTATATGGTATATGTATGAAAGAATCGTAAGAGCTCACATATCTCCCTTGCTTCACTCATACCCATTAACCTTCTCATACATTCCCTTCTGTTCTTCATGCTACTTACATCTGCTTGAGAAAGGTACGTGAAAGTTAGCACACGGATCGGATGGATAAAAGGAGAGTTACGAAAGGAATTTATAAAGCCAAATTATAAGGCAAAGTTGGAAGCCGCGTAGAACTGATGCAGATCAAATTATAATCATTAATTGGTAACCCTATCATTTTCCAACGTTTCATCATGACCCCAAGAATGTGTTATCTCGTAGAAGTATCATTTTGATGATGCTGTGAATCCTAGATTAAACTTATCTATAGCTCTCAACCGTTGCAACACAACATTTCAAGTAGGCATACTCACTTTATCTCGTTCGTGTCAATTCTTTGATGATATCGTAATAAATCAAGTATTTACCTACAAAATTGTGTGTATGTTTACATACAAAAATATATGTACATTCATTTTACTTTCATATGTACTCCTAACATCAGCTTTTTTCAATATGGCGTCTACCTGACTGTCGTGTGTCTGGTGTTGTATGAGTGTCAATGAAGCGAAAGTGGTTTGTCAGGATCGGGACAAATGGAATTCCGTGATCTCTACTTTGTGTGTGTTTGTATGTATCATTACAAGGTTCCAACTGAAACAAAAGTATGCCAATGTCTCAAACTTTTATAATGATGTACAAAATCAATTCAATTTCAACGTTTTATCCTTTTGAAAAGATTTTCTTTGTTTTTAAAGTATTTTTGATGTCGTAAACATCTTTGTTAGGTATTGTGACCATTCCCTTTACATTGTTTTTAATTTACATTGTTGTATAATGTTAATACGGGTTTTAAACGAAACGTAAGCTGTTTTTTTAATACCCGATCAGCCTAGTATTTCGAGACAGGAACTAAAATTACGTCTGGGTTACATTGCATATAATATTCATTACTATTAATAAAATTCATATGCATAATAGATAAAAAAGGAGGCAACTAAATAACTAGGCTTAAGTACAACATTCAATTAATACCATTACAACCCTAATACGAACGTTTTCCGAGATGCATTAAAACGACTTTAACTACACAATAAATCGATTAAAGTTTTCTTGCTTTCACATTTTTTAGGCATCTCAAAATAGAATCATAATCGATATTTTTATGAAGCACGTTCTTTGCCAAATCAAACGTAATATTACAACAGTACAATAGGGTACATTTGACGTGATGTTTAAACTGAACCGTGTCACGTTTCCACTCATTTTCCATTTACCTCCTCACGGTTTTCTACGAAAATGGTTACTTAAGCGCTTAATATAGAATGATGACTATTTCGAGTATTAATTACTGTAATATTTACATACATATACTATTTAATAAATTTTAAAATAATAAGACTAAATAAATAAAGATTAATTATTATAAAATAAAATCTTAAAGCTAAATGTATTTTATTACATACTTATATACCAAGTATAACTAATGTAAATAGCAACACTGCTTACCCAGTGTCACAATACATGTTGACTATCTAGGTGGTTGTAGACATATGCTTGGGTTAGAGACGGCCATGGAATTATTAGTATCAGAGATAGCCACTTGTCTCCTGACTACCCCGCGATGGTTAATGGTCTTGAATGATTATGTTATAATATCTCGAATATTAAATTCTATATAGGAGACAAAGATAAAGTATTGAACCTTGTTTACTGTCCAACCTCGTATAGATCATGGGCAATGAAGTATAGAAAGTGTAGGTAATAATATCATTGTAACTGTGATGATTCGCGATATCCATCATAAATAAATGATCCAATTACGACGCTAATCTAGTATTTAGATTAGGTTATCTGTAAAAGTTTACGCGTGGATTATCCACGAGACTTATCTATGTATGTATGTAAATATCAATTATTATATACGTACACATCACGTCCGATTATGTATGCATGTACATACATACATATTTATATATGCAACACGATAAACTCTTACAGGGCGCTCTAAGTTGAAGTAAACATTGTCACTCGAAACAGTCAGTCACAGTGTCAGTCTTTGGTCACTCGAAACTTTTTTATTTCCTCATATACATATGTACGTATATTATATTCATGACTTTAAGTCCATCTCTCTTTTTTACTATAATAAGCATGGTTGTGTAATTGTGATAACATTTACATAGATTATGGGTGACAACTTGCACGACGTACCATAAAGTATATAGTCCCATAGTCACCTCATATGACATGTCAGGAAGAATGACAGCTAGTCAACATTCTTCTACGTCAAACTAGCACGGGACTGTTAAATGATTACTTATAATGTACCATGTTTTTGTGGAATTTAATAATGTTGTATAACAATTAACAATAAAATACTTTTTATTGATACAATAATAGTTACTGGTCAGCCATAAATACCGTAGTAAAAAGGCATAGGAATATTACCTGAGTTATTAATTTTATCACCTATTGCTTGTTTCGAGATAAGAAATTTTTCGCTTTTGTATATACTAAAAGTTGATTGTAAGGAAAATGTTTAGATCAAGATAAATGTTTTACAAAGTATTTTACACTCATAAAATTTTACTTTTGACTTATCGACACGCTCGGATATCATATATTCACGCCTCTACATCCCCAACAGAATAGGCAGAGACTATCGATCGGCACCTGGAACGATCCTGACAAATCTCTCTTGCTTCACTCACACCATTAACCTTCTCATACATGCTCTTTTGTTCTTCACACTACGTACACCCTTAATAAGCTCACGTAAATATAGTCAAATTCAAACCATACACATATTTGCGTATGAAATCTGGCTTCACAAGATAGGTACTCAAATACATACAATTTTATTTCCCACTTTCTTGACATTTTATCTATACAACGTAGATACGGTTTCCTCAATACCGCGTTCAAATTATCACATTTAATTATGTTTTTTCACAATGACGACAGCCATACACGCGAGGATAATCGGTGCAATTATTCCACTACGGCGGATACACTTTGATAGTCTGATAGTCTGTGGGGATCATATTTTTCCTCATTATGCAAGATAGGATAGTTAGTTTACACGTTGTTCAAAAACACGGTGTCTATTCCTGGGGCCTTAATCCACTAATCCATTGTAGGCACAATATTACTTCAGTATCGATACAGTAATACTTCAGTGGCCGTAATTTGACACTTTTGGCACTCCACTAACAAATTCAGGCCACTGAAGCGCTTCAGTATCGATACAATAATACTTCAGGGGCCGTAATTTGACACTTTTGGCACTCCACTATGTGCCTATGTGCCTGGAATATTCTGTGATTTCGGAGACAAGTCTGCGAATCTTTGCGTCTCTGTAGTACACAGACTGTAAATACAAATTAGCACTGAACAATAATTAATATTTCTATTTGGAATGTCAGTGGAATTTTATATGGATGTCGGCGATCCAGAGAAATTTATGTTCTCAATATCTTAATTATAATTATAATTAAGATATAATAATTAATTAATTAATAATTTTCTTAGTGAATCTGATTTAAGGAACTGTTTTCACTCAACATGTTTTGTTTAGGAATTGCATCCCGAACCTTCAATTTCGAATTTTGTGTTTCACTACTAAATCCACTCCTGTTTCAATATAACACATATGTGTATTGACTACCAATATATACATTTTATTACAGTATTCGTTCATTAAAGTACGACGAAATCAGTTGAAATGACAGCGAAACGTGACGTGACCTTGAATTATAGGTATGATTACTAAGTAATTGTAGCCTGCAAATATATCACAAGTGGATTGGTTGTGCCAAATCCCACTTTGAAAAGCATATTTTATTGATATCAGTTACGATAATACTCTTTAATTCCTTTCATGTTTGATAGAACATCGGATATATGTATAATATTTCCTAGGCCACTTAAACGTAAATATTAGGGTTACTTCTACGTAAGCACCTGAAAAATTCAAGGATATAAGACAAACAGTTACTAGACGTCTTTTACAACAAACTCATCCTGTGCTCATAACAGTACTTTTAAAAACTCCTTAGCAATAGGAAACCTTTAAACAACCGAATTTTGTGATCGGAATAAAATTGCCCAATTCGTGAAGCCTTAAAATTGATTACAACACTGTCTCGTGCTAGTTTGGGACTTCACAGTTTACACCAGCTGCTTTCATTCAATGCAATGTGAAGGGACTAAGATGTTACAAAAGATTACCAGTCCATCGCCCTTATAACTATTAATATCATTCGGAAACGCGGACGAAGAGGTACATATGTATGATAGTGATATGATAGATACGATAGAGATGTATAATAGCGATATGTAAAGCAAGTCTCTGTTTTAAATACACGCTGCACGACCGTAACCATTTTGGGGTAATCAGAAACTTGACGGAGTAAAACCAACCGACCAATATAGTCCGAACGGTCACCAATCTTTACACTGACCAATCCTAACGTTGCTTAACTTCGCTGATCGGTGCTAATTGCTGATTCAACGTATTAACGACTGTTGTTGCCCTATTTACATACATACACAATACGACCTTTAATCCTTTCGAGTGGACAGAACCTCAGAGACATGAAAACATCTCCGTGGTCAAAAGTTGATGTTGGTGAGATGTTTTCTAACTTCCAAGCTTCTTAAGCATGATTATTAGGGATGTGACACCATACAGAACAATTTTAACAAGTTGCTACCCCATTTCTCAACAGATTCCATATACCCCTCATCCCTTAGTCGCTTTATACATCATTCCGGAAAGAATAACAGCTAGTTGTTAAATGTTTAAAAGAATGCTATTCTTTTTAAGCATTTAAATCCCTGCTTAAGTGCGTATTAAGTACCTAACGCCAACTCCATTCAAGGTAGCAATGTAATGTCATTGTCAAGTTCGTTCAATAGCTTGAACAAGTACTATGATGTGCGCACGCGGCTTGTTTATTATACCTACTAACCAGTCCATAAAAGTACTATTGCGATAGTACTTTTAAGGTATGCAACCAATATATTATGTAGACTTGAGCCATTTAGAATGATAGTAGATTGACAAAAGGAACAAAATGTGGGTTCGATGGAATCTATTTTCATAGAATTACTATCTCCACGATTGCGGAGATGGACACCTGAACTTCTGATTACCCAGCTAAGGATAATGGTCGTGAACGCGTTTGTCTTATAATGTGAATAAGAGCTACATATGACAGGAAGATAGACGATACATAAGGGAGACGTTAGAAGTACATTTAACGATAAGTCCCGTTTTTTGTTAAATGAATACCTATATCTGCCGAGTGTGTTTAAGGAGGAGTTCTATAGCGAAACGATTGTGATGTGTATATACATATGTAATGTATATGAAACTGTATGTCATAGTGTTTTAGTATGTTTAAATCAGAATGGACTATAGTCTAATAGTGTTTGTAAGCCACTTAAACGTAATAAATAATGGTTATAAACCTTTACAATTCTGTACGGACTCATTAGCATAATAATTACCTATTGAATCTACCTTATGTGAAGTGGGTTTTCTGTTATGTTACTAACGTGAGACAATATATTGAGGATTGTGATTTATTGTTAAAACACTACCTATCACGTTGCATGATATCTGGTGATAAATAGGCTTGATATAGTCTACCATCTACTTCGTAATATTGGAGATAGACATCGAATGTATGCGATGGTTACATAGATCTGTAACTACCCTTGAAGAATTACAGTTGTGTATGTAGTATGTTGAGGTATAATGCTATTACAAAAAACAAAACCAAACACTTATTAGCACCGTTATCCTGTAATGTACTTACGTCAATATTGTACCTCTATCATATCAAGTATCTTGTCTTAATAGTACAATACATTGTGGTTTCTAGTTACTTAGCTGAGCTCTGATTATTACAATTATCACCCATCGCATTAAGTAGTGCATGTTAAGTGATCCATACTAGGTCACAGTATGTCATGACTCTGTTTTCCTATGGCATATTAGAGAATTTAATGACAATGGGACATACAAAATGAGATGACAAAGAAATGTAGACCTGAAACTGTGTGTTAAGGTTTAACCTTTAAGTAAATAATAGTATTCTTAGGTCCTATGGTCTGGTAAGACATTTAATAACGGAACATACAAAGTTACCTGAATTTCAAATCAAAATAATCTTAATGTTTGATAAAAAATAAAAGACTTATATTTTTATCGAATTTTAAACAATCGCGCCATATCGGTAACTGACTGACATACCGATGTCAGATAACGTCAGTATGACAGATTAGGAAAAAAATTACAGCCAGCTGTTTATTTGTTTCATGTTTGTTTTTCTACTTTTCCTTTCTTCATTGTTTGCATTTTACCTCAATAATTAATAGTTTCATGGTCACTCTTTCTGAATTTATAATTGTTCTTACCCAGTTAGTGAACTAATTCTATCTAGTGAAGTTGTGTAGTGTAAAACTTTAAAATGCGGGCGTACTTATTCAGACCATCCCGAGGTCATAACTATGATGATGAAAGGGAACCCTTGCTTCCTGCTATACCAGGATCCAGCACAGATTCAGGATATGGAGACGGCAATGTAATTATATAGACGTAATCTAAAATATGTGTTATCAAAACTTTTATCAAATTTTCAAAATTGAATGTTCATTGTTTTTGATTCTAATAGGTATAGAATGATATGTAATCTGTAATAATACGGTCAGAGAGTGGTTTTGGGGCGTTACCCTGATATAAAGTAATGGATAATTAGTACATTTAGTATTGTAACCTGTAAAGAGTAGGTGAAAATTTGTGCGTTAAACTTATTAACTACATCTTTAATCATTCACATTATATTTTACTTAGTAAAATGAAATTTTGGGTATGTATTGATGAAGACTTGCTTAACTGTAATTTTAGTTATGTCATTTTTGGTATGTCTTAAGATTTATGTCTCGTCTAGGATATTAGTAACTAAAGTCAAGATGTTGGTACTGTGACGTACATTAAACTAAATAATAATCAATATTAGTGTTGAGAACTTATAGGAATTAACTATCTGACCCAAATGGTTGACAATGACTATATAACTAAGGATTGTTTGCTGTTTTAGTTCAGTGAATTATTAAAGTAATACCACAGATAATATAATACTATGTAATACAATATTCCCTAGTTTAGTAGTGATTTGTAAGTCACTCAGATCTAATGTATGTTCATTGCCGAGTCTTCATTTTCGTAACTGTGTTGTACATAATGATGAGAAAATTGTTTCCTCTACTAGGATAAACATTGTAAATGCTTATGATATCTGACGTCATCCTTTGAACATTTTAATATGAAATGTATTTTCATACCAGATTTTTAACTTTTCATTTTGTATTTACATATCGCAAATTCGGGACCAAACTCGCACTTATGCAACAAACCTAATTTTACAGGAGAGCGATTTTTCACTCTAAAATTCTCTTTCCATTACGCGTAATGACATACTCGTAACATACTCCCCCACCTCACCGCTCCATTTTTCAAAGGATTTTAAAACTTTTTGCTGTGTATATAAAATCGATTATCGCGGTTAATTCTGTATACTTAAGTCATTTTCGTAAAAAGTTGCACAAGTGCGAGTTTGGTCCCGAAGGTGCGATATTTATTTGAAAGACAATTGAGGTTTAATTTGGGCTACTGACTTATAATCCTTCATTGTACAAACAATATTACTGAAAATAGAAACCTTTTAATATTGTTTCTTTTCTACCTTGTCACTGCATCAAAGTTTACCTATCGTTATTTAATGTCTGTGTTTATGTAAATGTTATATGCATTGAATAAAGTGTTTTCTTTCTTTTGCAATCCTTACAATATTCTAAGCTAAAGTGATAGATAGCTAATTGACAGTAAAATGTTCACTAACAGAATTTTTTCTTTCAATTACAGAGAGAAGGAAATAACGGCACGATGGGAGAAGTCGGAATATCTCAGTCGCAGCTGGTTGAATCTTCCCAGCACCCCGGCAAGAAGTTGCCACAGTACATCGCTGCGTTGGCAGGTATTTTATATGAGTATTAACCTTTGCTTGTCCAGTACTTATATTTGGGTACATATTTAAATGGAGATTAAAAATACTAAAATGTACAAGAATAATGACTAGCATACAGAAACTACACTACTAATAAATAACTGAAACTAAACAAAAATAGTAATAGTTCAGTATTTTTGGTTTCCTGTTTTCATATTAACTATTTGATGTTAGTTTTAATGCTACCTTTATATTTGTAGCCATCTATAGTGAACACAAGCGTGTTAAAATTACTTTGCATTGTAGATCGTTTAGTTTTGGTTCAGTAACCTAAATAAATATGAATTATACTGTCATAAACTAAACATATATAACATATAATAAACATGGTTACACTAATAAACTATTATATTTATTATATTAGTAATGTATTTGGGTCTAGCATAGGATGCCCACCAAGAGTGTTTGTCAATGTCTTGCATCTAGCAACTAATATTAAAATGAATACAAGAGTATAGTATCACAATATAATTTAAACCCTTTTTACACAAGTTTGGTTATTACAACTTTTTGTAAATAAATTAAAGGTATTGTCAACACTTTTTATTGGCACAAGTGACTTGATTGAATGCCACACAATAGTCTTGTTGACCTAGATTCTCTTACAACCCGCATTTTCTTAACAATGGAGTTGTTATAGGAAAATTTGTGTAAAAAAGAACTTTATCTTCAAGCCCTTGGTAGTTCGAAACTTTAATTGAATGAATCAACTTAAATTTTAGTTGGTTTATACACAGGTAATTGTTCAATAATAACTGAAATAATTCACCCATGCCAATTTATAGGTATAAAATATCTGTAGATGTATCTCCAATGAACCATATGATTTTCCAAAATAGTAATGTGATGTGTAAATGAGACATACAGGGAAATTAAAGCAAATTATTAAACATCATATGTTGCAGTTTTCTAAGAAGTCATCATAAGGAGGAAAAACACAATTCTGGTTATACCTAACCACTACAAATTACTTTAAAGTGTGATTCTTATCATATAGTATTAAATTATGACACAGTACTAATTATATTTTGAGTGACGTTACTTCATAACATAAACATATGCTTTACGAATTGTGTATATACACTCTTTTTTCATTGTGGTGGGGTAGTTAGAGGCTTGAGTATACATCTACGAAATACAAAAATATGTTTGGTAGAAGCCATTCAAAGCCTATGTTTCACTAGACAAACAGCACCCAAAGTGATAGGTAGTGAACCGTATCGCAGGTATAGGCAGGTTTGCTCATTTTGCGACTGTAAATTCTGTACGTAAATAAAAGAAATCTAAAGACCTCTTAAAATTTTATTTGTAGGTACTAGTACATATCAGAGTCGGTATTCCAACTTTAGACCCCTAATAAAAAGTCAGAGGTCTTTCCGCTTTAGAATAAATAAATAATCTTGTATTTTCTCTTTCCAGCAACCCTGGGTGCGCTAGCCGCTGGTTCCATGTTGGGTTGGTCATCGCCAGTGGCTTCCAAAATCGGCGACGTCAACAGCACGGACCGCTACGACTTCGACGTCAGCTCCACTCAGAACGACTACATCTCCTCCTTCGTTAACCTTGGAGCGGCTGCAGTCTGCTTCCCTATTGGCCTGATAATGGACGTCTACGGCAGAAGGAGAACTATGCTCTTCCTGGTCATTCCCTTCACTCTAGGCTGGCTCCTAATAACCTTCGCCCAGAACGTCGCAATGCTGATAGTGGGCCGATTCATCACAGGAGTTGCAGGTGGAGCCTTCTGCGTCACGGCACCAGCTTACACCAGCGAAATAGCCCAGGACTCCATCAGAGGAACCTTGGGCAGCTACTTCCAGCTCATGATCACAATTGGTATCCTTTTCGCCTATGCCGTGGGATCCTACACTTCGCTACTGACTTTCAATATCCTCTGCACGATTATTCCTCTTGTTTTCGGCGCAGTTTTCTTCTTCATGCCCGAAAGTCCTAACTATCTGGTGGTGAAGGGAAGAACTGAAGAAGCGAGACAGGCCCTGATCAGGCTCAGAGGCGAGGAATACGACGTTGATGGAGAGCTCAACAACTTGAAACAGAAAGCTGAAGACAACAAGAATAACCAAGTGTCTCTCAGGTCGGCGATCGTCAAGAAGACCGCAATCAAAACTCTGATCATTTGCTACACTTTGATGGTCTTTCAACAGTTCTCAGGCATTAACGCTGTCATCTTTAACACGCAGACAATTTTCAGCAGCGCTGGTGCCGCCATTCCATCTTCTATCGCTTCAATTATCATCGGAGTCATACAAGTGGTAGCTACGTTCATATCCAGTTTGGTTGTCGACAAGTTAGGCAGGAGAATCTTACTTCTCTTCTCGGCTTTACTCATGTGTTTATGTTCTACCGCTTTGGGAGTGTTCTTCTTCTTGAGAGACGCTCATGGTGCAGACTCCTCGATTGTCCAGGCTATCTCTTGGTTGCCTCTTCTATCGCTGTCGTTGTTCATCGTCGCATTCTCGCTTGGGTTCGGTCCCATCCCATGGATGATGGCTGGAGACCTCTGCCTGATCGAAATCAAAGCCTTCGTAGGCTCCACCGCTGGTACTTTGAACTGGCTTCTCAGTTTCACAGTAACCAGTACGTTTAACACTATCAGGGCATCAATCGGTGATGGGCAAACCTTCTGGCTGTTTGCCGGAGTGATGCTTCTGGCGTTCGTGTTTATATTCTTCGTGGTACCAGAAACTAAGGGTAAGAGCATTGATGAGATCCAGGTGCTGTTAGGCGCTGAACCTCAGCCCCAAAGGAACGGGGATCAGAAAAAATAGACTGACGGTTCAAGTGTAAGGTATTGCCATATTTAAAATGTTGCCAGGTATAATCCGTTGGAAAGACCAAAGAAGTTTTTATTCCGTCTAGTCTGGTTAGATTGCGGTTTAAGAATTGTTTTAACAAGTGACCCCTGATGTGCTCTGAATTTGCTGTTCTGTTGCCTGCCATTCATTTAGGCGCGACTGTTAGTTACTTTAGTGTTTGAGTGACATTAATACGATTTTAATTAAGTCTTAGAGAAATACCTCTTGCATGTCAATTGATATCGTAACCTTACTCCCATTTCGAAGCTTAGTGGGTTGGAAGCTAGCTTCGTAATTGTATGTACGTGTTAAGTTTCGTAACCAGCTCCTAAATCCAGTTTCGAAATGTGACAGGTGGGATTATTTCCTATTTTACCATACGCTAAAGTAACAATGTCGTGCTTTAAATAAGGGTAGGTTCGGATCGACATGTGTCATTTTATAAGCTTAGGAATAAGGCTTCGTTGTTTAGTAATTTATACACAAAGCTGTTAGCTTTTTAATACCTATTAAGTAGTAAACGTAATGTTGATCATATCATGTACTGTCCACTGTTAAGTACTCATTTTTACTGAACGGGATGTTGCGAAAAAAAACATATTTAGTTTGAAAACCAGAATTAATGTTACCAGGATAAAAAAATATTTTGCTTGCTACATGGTAACATTATGGTTAAAGTATGCTATAGATATGAATTTTACGTATTTGCAACATCCCGTCTAGTAATACAAGTAAATCGTAGTTTTAAATGAAATAATTGAAGAATTTATATAATGAGAATGTTTATACAAAACTAGAAATATTTTAGGAGAATATATATATTGTTAAGAAAATACATGTATGTATGAAAAAAATAGAAATGTTTGTAAGATTCTGAACATAAATATGATCGTGAAGAGTGCTTGTTTAATTGTTATTATTTATTGTAACATTTAACTAAAGTCAATCATGATAGGTAATTTATGAACATATTTGAATTAAATTACGTATTTTCGTTCAAACAATACCTCAACATTCTTTAGGTACTATTATTTATATTCCAATTGTTAATTAATATACATACGCGGACAATAACAAGTATTTTTGTACACATGTTAAATGCATTCCTTTAACATTAATTCCATCGTAATAAAAGTTACCATGTTGAATATTATAAAACATTTTTTTTAAAACGAGTAATTATGTTTATATTTTAGCGCACAATATCTAGTAAATTTTGTGTAATTTATTCTGAATTAGTTGACATTATCGATTTTATTAGTTTTAAAGTCAGAATTATTTCATTTGGCCACAATAATATTGAATTGTGCTTGCTTTGTGAATTAGAAACGCTATTTTTATAAAGAATTAATATATTTATGTCTTTATTTTTTAAAAAAGCTGGTAATACTGATTCAATACCTACATATTCTTTAAAACTTTTGTATGCAACGTATTTATGTAAAGAATAGTTAAATAATTATTATAAGTATTTTTTATGTTTCGATGAATGTAAATACCTAATAGGATATTATTAAGTAAGAGTCACAATTATATGAAATAAAATGAGTGTGTTGATAATTTGTTTTATTTTATTTGGCAGTACAATCACTAACTCCGCAATTGCGGAGACGCTCACGTGAACTTTTGACTACCCCTCAAGGGATATTGGTCATGTAGTACTTAAATATTTTTCAAATCTGAGTATAAACCAGAAGATTGAAATGTAACTGGAATTAGAAATTTATTGAATTCCAGGAACTTGTTTATAATATACTATGTTTATATTATAATATACTAGCGACCCCCTCTGACTTCGCACTTCTGACTGTTCAATGGATGTTATTATACATATAAACCTTCCTATTTAATCACTCTATCTATTAAAAAAAACCGCATCGAAATCCGTTGCGTAGTTTCAAAGATTCAAGCATACAAAGGAAATTAGGGACAGAGCAAGCGACTTTGTTTTATACTATGTAGTGATTCTTATATGAATCCCATAATGACCGCTCAATACGTCTAAGATCAACGAAAAACGTCTGCTAGATGCACTTGTCTACTCAAAAAGTGATTTAATAGCATGAACTTATACGCGTATTTATAAAACCACTTTTGTAAATAAAGTACAGATCAGAATTCGAATCCTTGGTTCGCAAGCAAATGTACTAACGAACCAAACTAGTAATCCATGCTACTCGAATCTAAAAAGGGCGATGAAATAGCAACCTGACATCCATTTTACCTACAAATCAATGCCACGATTTCCACAGTTATAAAGCTATTGAAAAGGTATTATTTATTTAATGTTCTGTTTATTAAGAACTAGCGACTCGCTCCGGCTTCGCACTTCTGGCTATTTAATGGATGTTTCAAAGATTTAAGCATACAAAGGGACATAGGGACAGAGAAAGGGACTTTGTTTTATACTATGTAGTGAAGGGGTAGTTACGTCGTAAAATGTGGTTTGTAAATATGCTATTTAAATTATAAATCTAGTTACAACAAAACAAACACTTACAGGACCAAAACGTGTGCGTTCGCGCAGCGGAATGTTGTTGAATTTAAAGATTTTAATTATGCAGATATTTAGTGTATGACGTCGTATAATTGTGTATGGTAAAAAAAAATTTGTGCACGCAGCCATTGTGGAGAAATTCACCAAAAACTGATTCCGCTGGGCGAACGTTCGCCCAGCGGAACTTTTTTTGATCCATTGACTTTAGAAGAAAATAGATGTGTCCAAAAATTTGTGTGTATTTGTGTGTAATTGTGTATGTATGAATAAAATTAGTGCATGCATAAACTTCGGAGAAATTCAAGTTTCCGCTACGCGAACGTTTGGCCATTAGCTAGTTTTCATACAAAGCGCTTACATAGAGAGCTGTAGATTTTTACATACGTTGTTTTGAATTTGTTTATATTTGTTTAATAAACAGATTTAGAAAAAATCGTAAGGCTTAAAAGATAAAAATATAAACGTAAAATACGCTTATTAGGTCTTAGTTCTTAAAGTATGCACTTTGAGGTCTAGATTTTCACGTTTATACAAACCTTGTAAGTGTCTGCAACACGTTGCCAAGTGACAATGATGTTCCGTTAGTAATTAAAGAGTAATAGGACAATTTACCACGAATAGATCACTGTTTACAAAGCAGTCAAATATCATGACGTTCTAAAGGAATTGCATGGTAAAATGTATGCCAATAATTAGTGTATTCATTCAACTATTCACATGCAAAATTTCATATCATTAAATTCAGTAATTAAAGAAAAACAATTATAATACTGACGAAGCATCGAAAACCTACATAACCCGACCAAGTTCGGATAGCTACAAAAAAGCGGCCGTGCAATATATTTAGGTAACATCTCAAAATTTACAGTATAATACCGGTATTGAATTGGTACAGGTGATAACACAATTGTTGTTTCGATATAATTTATAGGTCATTTATTTTTGTACACCTACTTTTTTAAATGTATTTGACTATGACAGAAAGTAGGTACCGTTTACGTAGGTACTTTATTTAAGTATGCGCTTGAGACTTGAGATATAATCTAAATACAGTGTAAACTCTTTATAACATTATTCTCTATAACGATAAACTCTCTATAACATAGAAAAGACCACAATTAAGTATTCTTCGTAATAGAGAATGGCGGCTGCGCTATAAAGAGTGTATCAATGTATGGGTTTTAAGGTAAACCATCCAAATAATAATATCCATTAAATAGTGGAGTAGGCTATATATTTTATACCCGTGCGAAACCGGAGCGGGTCGCTAGTATTTCTATAACAACAGAATGGTGGCTAGTTTTACACACTAAGTACTAGGTAAACATGAAATATGAGTAGAGATCGCGCCACATACGGTGGCAGTTGGAGGCGTCGCCACAGTCGCGTAATTCAGTGTTACCAGTAAACACGCCAAAACTAGCACTCACTGTGCCATACGGCTCGAAACATTATAGGTTTCATTTGTAACGATCTTTGGTTGCAGAGCTATAAACTCAAATAAAACAAATTAATATATCAAAGTCAAAATATGTTTATTATACTATTTCAAACATGATTAATAATTAACGGGACTTATCCTTCTTATTATATATTACATATATTATGTGTTCCTTCACTCTGTCCGCAATAGACCGTTTAGTCTGTTCGACATAGGATTTCCCACAGCTGCAATCAATCTTATACACACCCTTATATCTTATATCATGAGTATAAATCGCGAATCTCTTAAAACTATTATTTCAAACATGGCACTGAGCATTGTCTTTACATATTTTTTACCGAGGTTAGATCAGCGGAGACCCTAGCTTGGAGAAGAACTAACAAGAAACTCCGGAAATCAATTTATTATAATCACCCTTAACAAACATAAAAATTACAAAGAGTGGGCAAAAAACACAACGCTGGTAATACTAAATTTACTTTTCATACAAAATAACACGCAATGGCGGAAACGTCAAATTTAGTTCCAAGTTTGGCTACTGCCACCGTATGTGGCGGGTACTCTAATAATAAAGTTAGAGTACCCGCCACATAAGGTGGCAGTAGCCAAACTTGGAACTAAATTTGACGTTTCCGCCATTGCGTGTTATTTTGTATGAAAGGTAAATTTAGTATTACCAGCGTTGTGTTTTTTGCCCACTCTTTGTAATTTTTATGTTTGTTAAGGGTGATTATAATAAATTGATTTCTGGAGTTTCTTGTTAGTTCTTCTCCAAGGGTCTCCGCTGAACTTCTTCTTCTCAATCGTTACGCTCTTATCAGAGCGGTCGTGGTCTTCATGACGTGGCATCTTGAGCAGCCGAAATGGTTGGTGAACTAACCTCGGTAAAAATATGTAAAGACAATGCTCAGTGCCATGTTTGAAATAGTTTTTTTACATACATACATACACATCACGCCTGATTCCCTGTAGAGGGGTAGGCAGAGATCACGGATCCCCATTTGTCCCGATCCTGACAGACCACTTTCGCTTCATTGACATTCATACATTCTCTAATACACTCTCGGCGGTTATAGGTACTCCTAACGTCACCTTTTTTCAATATAGCGTCTATCTGACTGTTACATATATGTCTTATTAGGCCGGCCCCTACGTAACCGCCCTTCCACTTCACTCATATATATTCCTTTTGTCAATATATAGTTTTTTAAATTTGTACTTAGATCATAAAATAACTTTCAAAGAGAGCTTATGATAGGGCCTATTTTGAATAAAAATATTTTGACTTTTGACTTTGGTATATTAATTTGTTTTATTTGAGTTTATAGCTCTGCAACCAAAGATCGTTACAAATGAAACCTCAATATAATGTATCGAGCCGTATGGCACAGTGAGTGCTAGTTTTGGCGTGTTTACTGGCAACACTGGATTACGCGACTGTGGCGACGCCTCCAACTGCCACCTTATGTGGCGGGTACTCTAACTGAGTGTAATGGGGTCATTGATTTTATTATTATTACATATTGTGACTACAGTAACATGATGCGAATAACCTCAATCAATGTATCGGATTTATAGTGACCTAATCAGTCTAGGTATCAATATCGCTACGCAAACATGTATAATAACAAAGGGTAAACAGAACTAAAGGTTCCGTTGCAGTATGTCGTATGTTAATCTCGGAGGAAAATAAGAATTTGCCTAACTGCATTTATTTTATATCAGGCAAGTCGTAAGAGTTGACTAAGTGAATCTATTAGACCATGGGTTGGCAACGCACGCTGAAGTGGAGTTGGGCTGGTCACTTATGCAGAAGGACCGATGGTCGCTGGAGCAAAAATGTCCAAGAGTGGAGACCGCGTCTCAGTAAACGTAGTGTGAGGCGCCCCCTGCAAGGTGGGAAGACGACCTGCGCAGGTTGGCCGGCATCGAATGGATGCGAACGGCCACTGACAGGGAGAAGTGGCGTCATTTGGGGGAGGCCTATGTCCAACAGTGGATTCAGACAGGCTGATGATGATGGGTTAGCAACCATCCACTACCTATGGGTGTACGTATGTTATTTGGATGGAAGATCATACTATCTAACATCAAACGTAAATATTAACGACAACCTCCCATCATTTAAGCTTTACGAATGCTAATCCTTTCAGGGTAATAAGTCTTGAGTGTATTTGTTGTATTGTGTATTTACCGAGAAGTAAATAGCCATCTATAGTCCACATTTCACCAGATAGTCAGTACCCAAAGTGTTATCAGTCTAGACATGTTAAGGAATACTGATTATCACCTGTACGAAAGTACGAACTAAACTGTAACTGATGGGTCACCTATCTTCTGGCCGACCCAACATTGCTTAACTAACATCGGTGATCTTACGAAATCTATTGTGTCAACGAGGTTATACAATCTTATCAGTTAGTTATGGAATAAAACAAAAGCAGGTACAGGTACAAACAAATTATCTATTTATTTTTTAGTTTTTCATGTTACAATTTTTGGTGGTTACAATTACAGTACGATAACTGAAGTTGACATTAATTTTTACAGAAAATATATTAATGCTTAGTTAACTATACAATCATCCACCAGAACAGATATTTAAACAGAAATTAACAAATTACAAATAACGCTATGATTAATTTTTTTAATATACAAAGATTGCAAGTGACAAATTTTTCACCAAGTATTTGGTGCATATTTCTGTATATTTGTTATGAATTTAATTATTTTTTCCTCAAGGATTGTCTCAAGAAATTATTACTGTGTGACATTTATTTTCCTTTCAAATTTTATCATGAGTAAACAAATTAATGTTTCCAAGAATTTCTTCTTATAAAAATACATAACTATAGTATATTCGCTTTAAGAAAATAGTGACGTCATCAAGGTCTCCATGATTTAACCAATGAGTTTTTATAGGGGTTGTCTGTTATTGGTCAATGTGACTTCCTTTCTCATTTACTCACGTCTCATTGGTCAGTTTGACCTCTGATTATCATGACGTCACTATTTACTTAACGCGAATAGACTATAGTTAAAGTTAAATGAGCTGATATTGTTTGAGTGGGACAAATTTAACGTTTTGACGGTAATTATGAAAACATCTACAAGAGTACATAGATGATATTGGTATTTCCGAATCCACAATGTTTTATAAACATAACTTTAAGAAACATTGTGAGAATATTGATTTAAAACAACAGGCAACAATGCACATGGAATATAATTATTATCATTGTAGTGACAATACTCAATTTATTGAGTTATTGTAAACCAGCTTACAGAAATAAGTATGAGATGGTCAGTTGATGCAATCAATATATTTATTGGAAGATATTCTTCCAAACATAATAGGATAGAATAAACTAAAACGGATTAATATTGTGAAATCTTTCTTAAAAAATATAACATGATTCTATAATAGATTTGTTATAGATTGAGTGAAAAACTAAATTAAACCATGTCTTGTTGAAACACTATTTAATATCAACATTTCTTCTTTTGGTTATAAAACACAGGTACAATATTATCTACTACGTGCCGTACTATTATAATAGATAAAGCATTCTTGAATAATTCCATAAAATGATAAGATCTGCAGTTAACTGCTTTTGGTTCAATATTGCATTGAAGATATTGAATGAGTGAACATTAGCTACAATTGTTTGTTGTTATATTCATATTTGAATGGTTGTTTTTAGGTAATTTTGACTTAAAAAAGTCACTGTTGAGGGAAATATTTCATTTGAATTACCTAAACAAAATTATTGTGATAGTATTTTATTTCGAGTAATCAATTAAGATCTAACATGGAGGAATAGTTTTATATACATTTTAAAGCATTCCATATACAAATAAGAACTAATATACAGCATTACAATAAACATTTTACCTAATTTACACTGATTGTGAAACTTGCATTAATGGCAGTTCTCATTCTTATTTATTTTGTGATATCTCAAAACAAATATTTACATTTGAATTCAATATCAATAAATAAACACTCTAATAGAAACAAATACATTAAGAACAGATTTACACTACTCATAACCTATTATATTACAGTTTATACATTTTATTATTGTCTACACCTTACAAACATAATGGTAACTTACAGCATGTTAGTATTGGAAGATCCGCTACTGATTTTCGAATACGCACTGCGGTAAAACTTGCAACAGAATAGCGAATTCATGACAGCGTTTAAGGAAGACGAACTGTGCGTTCTATACAATCCGGAAGAAACCTCCTCATCACTCGTTTCACCCATGAACTCTTGCAAACGGGTCTTTGGAAAACCTTCCTTATAGTACTGCTTAATCGTATCATACGCATCCATGATCACTGATATGAATAAACTGAGTACAACGTAAATGTACAAGCTTATAAAACTGTACAAGTAAACTCTACTGAACCACCATAACATTGGCGATTTCCTTGACATTATAGAGAACGTCGCAAACATATCGTCTCCGTTTATCAGGGAAAATAGACACTCAGACGTCGTAGCAAGTGATCTAAACTTCATGTGGTACGGACCTAAGATCAGCCATCCGCAGAACGTGAATCCAGCATACAATAACAGTGCGCAAATTAGGAATCTAAATATCTTTGGTGCAGCCTTTTTAAGAGTGAGTATAACCACGTTGTAAGTCTTAAAGAAGCCAAGATATCGTAGAACTCCAAACCAGACTAGTAAGTTTCCCGTTCCCAGGAATAGGGAACAGATATTCCACTGATCGTTTGTGTACTGATTCCTTTCTATTTGCTCCTTGATTGCCGACCCTGTGATAATGAGGATGTCGTTCACTATTATCATGATGTACCACATGTTCAGAAATTCCATTTTATCATCCAGAGACAACTCTTCTCCATAATGTTGCTTGAAGAACTTTACAGTCAGCTCTCGTAAAAGCTGAGCACGGTACAACGCTCGGCAGCATAGACAGAATGAAGCAGAACATATCAATATTACTAGAATATTCAATATACTTCTCAATATTTGATCTATCTCATTGTTAGTTATATATGAATGGTCACCATTGCAAATCAGTTTAAAAGGATCGGCTTCCAAACTGAGTGACATTTGACCGTCATGGTCTTCGTTATCAAAAACAATTTGCACATCAAACCTGTAACAGTCCGGAGGCGTTATAGGACCAGCAGCTCTAAAGTTTATAGTTTTTATCGAAAACATCATCTTGGCACTTACTAGAGAAGCAAAGTTTATTTTCAAGCTAGCTTCTTTCATAAACAGTTTTGAACTGAAGTTAGTTAAAGCATCCTGCCTTGTAAAATTCACACAAGTTTCTACAATCTCAGAATTGAACTCATAACTCTCGTTGAACCCATTTATTGTGCCTTGTTTGTAGTTGTACTGACAAAACACAGGGTCAGGCATGATATTTTGATCATTATCATATGAATATGGTCCTATAGCGTTTGATAGATTGACGTAACCAGCATAAGCATAATCCAAAGTATTGTAGAATTCATCAACTTTATACACCGCTAAGGGACCAGCACCAGGCGGATAGGCATTTATTTCCCTCGTAGAGTCCCAACCGAGCAGGAATAAGTGGGAGAAACTGATTCTATTGTCCCATGTGTAATTAACGTGATTATACCTATTGTGTGCAAACAGGCAAAGCTGGAATGTCACAAGGACAATTTTAATCACCTGTACCACGAATTTGTAAGGAAACTTGCGCTTTGCCTTCCATTTTTCTATAGGATTCATGAAGTAGAACTTCAATTTTCGTCGCATTTTTTCCTCGATTTGTGCAATGTTTGCATGGTCGATACGCGAAGGGTAACCTTGGTTCAGCTGATTCTGGCTACTGGTACCGATATTCCGCGGTTCTTCATCACTTTCTGACACTTGTTCGGGAGTAGTAATACGCCCCAACATTATTACTTCTGTTAGCAATATTTTCACAAGGAAGTAAACAAAGGACTGGCTCAAAGAATTCGTCGATTTTGCAACCTTTATTAGAACTGTCGATTCTTTCTACTCATGGAAAGAACGTGTAACTAATAAATATATAAGATCGTAAGATATTAAATTACCGAGTCTGTAAATATCTGCCCATTGTTACTACCTCCTCAATTATCACTTTAGGACGACCCGTCCCATTCCACTCTTGAATCTGTCATGTTATTGTAGTGAGGAATATAGTATAAAGAAAAAACATCGATGTGTATAACTACTATTAGTTTTAGTAGTTTTAATGATTATAAGAACTATAAGGAGTTTGAAGGTTGTAATGTGAAATATTGATGACTGTTAGATAGATAATAGTTAGCAAAGACATTCAATAATAGTATAGATATTCTAAATACGTAGTCTATCTATCTAGATTAATTGAAACACTCTTTAGAGCAAAACATACCTTAAAAAGGGAAACGGTATGTGCGCAATATATGAAAAGTATGATATTATATATATTATCGATAGACGTACCTAATCAATCATTGCTTTAGTTTTTCTTAGGGTTGTACACAATTTTATTCATCCATTTGACTGCATTTTAATAAGCGATCGACATCGATATTGTAATCAAGGTAATCGATTCATTAGCAGTTTTGTTGACATTCTCTATGCCAAATAAATGTCAGTCAAGTGCTATGTAAAGTGTCAACGAAAAGAGAGAACTTGTGCGTGTTTTTGTGGTACCTATTTGCGAAATCGAGATAAATTTGATTATTTTGCATTGATTTGAGAAACATAGGAGTAGAAAAAGACATCTAAGCTAGCTACCAACGTTATAAACTTGGTAACATGGCTTTGACAGTGGATAAGCTTATAAACGACGATAGGTAAGCTGTTTGATTACGTGGTCTTAAAACTCAAGGAGAAAGTGGATTATTTACCTCGCCTCGTGACAAATAATTCGTATTTGGCAATGAGCTTATTGATTCGTATCTTGTTTTAGTTGATGTTATCTTGGTGATATAAAATATCATTGTTTTCAGGTTTTCTGGCGATCTGCTACAATTCCTTTTATATCTGCCAATAGGTCTTGTACTTCTTGTTTTGAGGCTTGGCTTAGCCTTAGTGCTTTGGATTTTATCAATTATTCTACCTGATAAGCCTGCTGTTAGACAGTTGCTGTCAACAATCGCCTGCTGCACATTTGGTAAGATATTGATATTGTTTATGACAAAATGTCTTATATCTATAGTGAATCTGTACTTATAGTAACATTGTAAATATAGATAATGTATGCTCATGTACATTGTTACTGTACACAATATTATTTGAGTTGGATTTGTTCCAAATTGGACAAACTTTATGCATATTATGTCCTTGTATGTATTGCATACATTAAATCTATATGCAGCAATTTGGTTTCCTAATTTTGCATGCATGCTCATGAATATTTAATTGTTAATATTCTTAAACTTACAAGTACATATGTCCCAAAAGGGGGAGTAGTGTTAGTATGGGTCAAGAAGGAATATGAATTGTAGAATATTGTACAAATCACCAATCCATAATTTAATAACATCTTAACAATAGAAATAAGTACAAACTAGTAATGATCAACAATAAATAGCTTTTTAAATTTCACAAATCATTTATACAGCATATAAACTACTAAAACATCAATAAGTATCAATTAGGAAGAAACTTAATTCCTTTTAATAAGTGTGTAAATGAACTTAAGCTACTACGTTTATTGACCAAGAAATCTGAGATCAAAAGGTTGATAGATAGCTCAGTGTCTATGTATATAGTTACTTATTTCAATATATTACTCTGAAGTATGATGAGATTTCTTCTTTATGTTTTCCTTTCCCATAATAATTTCCTTTACACAATATTGGTGTTTATCCTAAATCGTGTTTAATATTTATAGCTTATTATCACTGCAACAGTGTCATTGGCCACAAAATGAAGGAATGCTAGCGTTTATCTTGTCTTGAGTTATTTGCAGAGGACAAAAAACACTTCCTTATCATGTTTGTTATTAATAAAGTTCTGGTTTATTTATGTAATGTGGCATAGTGGAATTGTGTTGAACTAACAGTTCTTGTGACCTGCCTTTTTATATCTAACCAGCTGTCGTAAGAAACTACTATGGGATTAGGTGTTTTATCATGTATGACTGAATGAGGTTGGCAGAACTATAAACATCAAGATAATTGGGAAAAAGTTTATTAGGATATATAGGTTCTATAGGAACTATTTCATATTTATCTACTACTCCTATAGATATTACTGCCAACACTAAAGCATTATTAATATTGGAAATAAATACATATAATCTACTTAGTATCCATGATCTCTGTATAACACTCTGTTGGGAGACAAATGTGATGAAGAATGATGTATGTATGTATGTATGGCAATTAAATATACTCTATATATATAATTATTACTACGGGCGTTATACATACATAATTATTTATGTATGTATAACACCAATAGTAATAATAAAGATGATTACAAAGATTCAATTCATCAATTTCATTAATTTCCAATCATTCCACTAAAATTGTCTTCATGATAGGAGAAATACATATGTACGCTATGTCTGTATATTTACCATACAGTTAACACTAAACAGTATAACCTTTATTTCTTTCCAGGCGTATATGTTAAGTTAAAAGGCAAAAGGGATCCACGGTGCAGTGTTCTCGTCGCCAACTATGTCTCGGCTCTGGACTCTCTCGCTGCGTCACATGCTATCGGGACTATTAGTGTGAGTATTGTGAGTCTTTGGTTCATTCTTGGGCATATCTAGTGATGGGACTTGAAGATATAATATCTTTCAAAACTCCAAAAGAGGTGTTATATTATATATTAAGACTAATCATGTAAAGACAAACGCGTTCACGACCATTAACCCTTGCGGGGTAGTCAGAGGTCCAGGTGTCCATCTCCACAATTGCGAAGGCAGTAATTCTATGGTCACCTCAAACCCACTTGTTGACCTGATAGTCAGTACTTAATGTGACAGGTGGTAAGCTATGTCACCATTTACAAGCACTAATTATTACCTGTTCGGGGAACAAATCATGTGAAGGTATGTTTAGTATGAAAATAAGGGTGTGAACTAGTCCATAGTCATTGATAATGTTACATATGATAAATGCAATCCACCATTGGCCTTTGTTTCCTTATCAGTCCATATGGTTTTAATACACAGAAATTAACAATTTTTGGTCTTTTAGTAGACAATATTTAAAATTTTACTTGTCACAATAGATTGCAAAATGTACGTTTAATACCTTATAAATAAAATGAGGAATCCAATGAACAATGATATTGCCCATACAGAGCTTTTAACAGAATACTCAAGTAAATGAATTGATTTTTCCATTTTCAGCTGAGGAAATGGAAGGTTCCACCCATATTTGCATCATCTCTTGGCATCAGGAATGCAGCTCAATTTGTAAGAAAGTAAGTATTGTATTTTAATAAATAATTTATTGCTTGATTTGAGTTTTAAATTTTATTGTGAATTAATTGGTGTTAACATACATCAAACGCACTTATTCTGTGTGATTGTCACTTACTTATCTTTTTAATCGTCATATGAGTCAAACCATTTGCATTGTCATCCATACACCTTAATATCATTTGGCTCATTGTTCAATATGTCAACTATCTGACTGTCATGTCTTATTGGGTTGACACCTAAGTAATTACTATCTTGTAAATCAACTTCGTAAATTCGAATTAGTTAAGTATTCTATGTCTTTTATGTTACGTTTAAGTCTTTTTTATTCTCATACAAGATGTCCTTTACATTCATATACTATAGTACATTCGCATTAAGAAAATAGTGACGTCATCATGTCCCCAAGATTTGACCAATGAGACGTGACAATGGTTGTCTGCGATTGGTCAATGTGACTGTTTTCTCATTCACTCACGTCTCATTGGCCAGTTTAACCTCTATATATAATGACGTCACTATTTACTTAACGCGAATAAACTATAGTTCCTATGTAAATTAACTTCGTAATATGAATTACTTAAGTATTCTATGTCTTTTATGTTACGTTTAAGTCTTTTTTATTCTCATACAAGATGTCCTTTACATTCATATACTATAGTACATTCGCATTAAGAAAATAGTGACGTCATTATATATAAAGGTTAAACTGACCAATGAGACGTTAGTTAATGAGAAAACCTTTCACATCGACCAATTGCAGACAACCGTTGTCACGTCTCATTGGTCAAATCGTGGGGACATGATGACGTCACTATTTTCTTAACCCGAATGAACTATAATAGTCTTTTTTTCTCTTTAAGGGAGCACTTTGCAGAGTGCCCGAGCCGGCCAGTGCTGTTGCAGCCAGAGGGAGGTCCCACGAATGGCAGGGGCCTGCTTCAGTTCCGGGAGTGGCCCTTCCAGATTGGGAACCGGGTGCAGCCCGTGGCTATAAGTGAGTATCATACAAACATAGATAAATATATTATTTACTATATCATTTTATTTACGTAAGGGCCGGCCTAATAAGACATATAACAGTTAGATAGACGCTATATTGAAATAAGGTGACGTTAGGTGTACCTATAACCCCCGAGAGTGTATGAGAAGATGTATGAGTGTCAATGAAGCGAAAGTGGTCTGTCAGGATTGGGAATAATGGGGATTCGTGATCTCTGCCTATCCTTCTACAGAGAATCAGGCGTGATGTGTATGTATGTATGTATATAAAAAACATTTGAACATAACATAACATACGCTTCACGACTTGTGTACACACACTCCCTTTTTTATTATGGCGGGGTAGTCAGAGGCTTGAATGCCCATCTCCAAAATTTCGAAGGCATGTTAGGTATGGGTCATTCGAAGCCCGCGTCTCACTAGATAGACAGCACCCAACGTGATAGGTAGTGAACCGTATCACCGTATATAGGTACTGACTATTACCTATCCTGAGGGATAGGCAGGTTTCCTCACGATGTTTTCCCTCAACTTAAAATATCTTTACATACCTATAACCACCTCACTCCTTTGTAGCAACGGAGCGCCTCTTCACAAAGGTGACAGTCCATCGCCCCACCGATACAGCAGACTCGTTCCCGTGGTCGGACGCCCTGTGGTTCCTCTGGTCACCCATCACGGTGTATACGGTCACACTGCTGCCACCCCTCGACAGGAATGAGGATGAAGACGCCACCTTCGTGCAGAGGATGCGCGAGAGTATTAGCAAGGCTTTGGAGGTTAGTGAAAAGAATGCTAACTATAGTGTATTCGCGTTAAGAAAATAGTGACGTCATCATTACCCAAACGATTTGACCAATGAGACGTGACAACGAATGTCTGCGATTGGTCAATGTGAGTTGTTTTATCATTTAGTCACGTCTCATTGGCCAGTTTAACCTCTGATTATCATGACGTCACTATTTACTTAACGCGAATAGACTATAGCTGCCGTTCTTACTTGCATGGTAGGAAGTGACTAAGGGACTAGGGGTAAATAAAAAAAAAAACTTTTACATATACACAAATAGAGAAAGGAATTATTTATATAATAATTTACATTAATGGAAACAAGCGCACATGGCAACCCCGCGCAAGTGTGAATAGGATTTGTCTCAGCTAATGTTGATTGTGTGAAATTCACACTGGCAACGCTGATATTCCGACAAACCCTTAAGTACGTACCAAATAATAAATAAAATAGCAAATAGAATTGATTGGGCGATGGGCTAGCAACCTTTCACCAATGTTCCATTATGACATCGCAACCCCAATATTCATGCTAAAAAGTGACCTAGGAGATATCATATCTACGAGGTTCTGTCCATCCAAAGGCCGTGAATGTATATGCATATGTATGGTGGTGAATAAACATGTAGCAGTCTTTCTGCCTAGGTTGTATTTGAATATTGTTATTTCTGGGCATTTCTTCTTTGCAGATTTTTCTTTACGACATCCCAAATGGTTATAATAGATTTATTTTTTAACTATTGAGACTGTTTTACTCTAAACTTAATAACATTTTTACATGGTACGCTGGTATTATGCCAGGACCGTTCAAGGGCAATTTTACATGTTTTTTCGTATTTTAGGTGGAAATAACAGAGTTCAGATGGGAAGAGGTTTGCGGAGCGGGTGTGAGCGCGGTCACCTCGAGGCCCCAGGTTCGACGCCCGGCGGGCAACTGGCAGGCGCAGGCTGCGAGGGTTAAGGAGGTACTTCCGGCCGTGCCTCTCGAGGATATCATGAGGGATTTGGGTAAGTTACATATATATATTCACGCCTCTACGTCCCCAACGGGATATGATATGAAATGAAATACTTTTTATTCAATATGAGGATTATAAAATCACTTATTGAAAGTCAAAAAAAATAAAACATTTCTACCGGAAAAGTTGTCATTACAATTAGTTAAATTAAAAAAAAAACTTATTAAACTAAGGCAGAGACTATCGATCTCCACCTGGAACGATTCTGACAAATCTTTCTTGCTTCACTCACATCCATTGACCTTCTCATACATGCTTTTATTATTATTTGGGTGAATAAAACTTATTTATATTGGCCCGTATTAGCTGGGACGTAAAAAAGAATGCTAACTAGCTGCCGTTCTTCCCAGCATGTTGTAGGAAGCGATTAAGGGACTTGAGGAAACAATTGGGTGAAAGGCAGCCAGTTATCGTTTTACATCTTATATTTACTTTAAAATTCACCTTGCCTAAGACGTAATAATTATCTGTATTTTATACTATTAGATAGGAGTATATTAGTTTAATAGTTCAATAATTCAGTTTCATGATATAATTCTGCTTATTAATTATTATGTTCCATCTCAACACCAAAACATACAGTTTTAAGAGATTTGCGATTTATAACTACTCATGATTAATAACTAACGGGACTTATCGCGTAAGTTTTATATAATAAAGTCACCTTTATTAACCCGACGTTACGGCTACGTTGCAGCACTTTGTTCACGGGCAGACTGTGAACAGTTTATTATATAAAAACTTACGCGATAAGTCCCGTTAGTTATTAATCATGACCAAAACATACTACAAGTGACTGTAGGATCCACTGTGTCCTACAGGAAAAGGGGATGCTTCCTACCTGGGCAGGTGTTCGTCCAGGCTAATGGCCTGAGTTGGACATTTCTATATATCTTGTTTCCGATAAATATTGCAATTGCGCGTTCTAGGAAATTGATTTGTGTACTTATTATTTTATTCTTGTCGGCGTCATCTGTGGTAATTATGTTCAACTAATTGCAACTTAGATTTACTTGGGTTTCTCTGTGTGTGTGGCGCTCTAGAGGTCGCCACATGACTTTTCATTTATCTACTGTAATACATGTTTTTTCATTTATATACCCTACCAGCCCGCACCCGTAACGTGGATGTGACGATAACCAACTTCCTGGAGGGCATCACGCCCTATATTCCCGAGGCGGTGGCGCAGAGTGAAGCTAGCACCTCTCGAGCGCCCAAGTACATTGTGCCCACGCCTACGGGCACCTTCCCCAGCAGCGCCAAGGATAGGCAGATCAGCTTTCAGGTGGGCCCATTGCCTATACATAGTGTGTGACATAGTTATAGAGTAACATTGTATATGTATGATTATATAATGCGGCATTTAATGTAGATAGCATTAACATTAAGATGTTGTGTTCATATATTGTTGGATGTATTCTATAATATTTGTTATATGTATGTTTTTTTGGAATGGTTAATGAATTTTTGTGTCCAGTTTTGCGAACCTAATAAAAAAATGTGTTTGTCTATATGCATGCAATGAAACTATCACTAACTATTCACGTCCTGTAATCTCTTTCCGGGTGTACAGAACCTTGGAGACGATAATGTCTACTACTTACAAGGTTACTTTTTAAAATGCATATTGATTAGGGTTGTGATGTCATATGGAACATTAGTGACAGGCTACTATTATATCTCCGAGGTTCTGTCCAACCCGAAAGCGATTAAAGGACGTAAATGTACATGTATAAAACAGTAATAGAGACAGAACTTCATCTACAGATAGAGGATAGAGCTTTGTTTTTTTCCCTTATAAGGTTGCTTTAAAGGTTGCAGTATTAATGTTTTTACCAATCATATTACCAATATTCTTTAATCTGTCTTCAAAACAAAGTACATAGTACAAGAAGAACGTATCTTTATACAGTCTACAGCTTTATATTTATAGGCATATAATTAATAACTATCTTTCTTACAGGAAAGAAAAGCTCAGATGATCGCGGCGGCTAGACAGAAGTACATAGAGAAACACGGTTTGAATGTGGCGTAATACAGACGTTACGGAGTGGAGATTTCAGGTGATATTATTGGTATGGCAATGATCATATTATGTGTTATAACCCGACGAGTTTGGTTCAGTAAATTAAATTTTTAGTGCTGAAAAACATGCTAAGCGAATTTTATAAACTAAATCTGCTTTGCGGAATGAAAATATTTTATTGGTTTATTGGTAAATAAAAAGTCATAATAAATAATAAAACGTATGGAATAGTTAGTTCGATTATCTTTTCACGATGTTGTGGTAGAAATGTGTTTTATGGTCACGTCAAACCCGCTTATCAAGAAGTAAATGACACTACTTGTATTTATTTAAGTACTCGAATGACACTGATTGATGATTTATTTAATTACTCGTATATTAGATCGTTAATGATTTGGTTAGTTAAAAGTGTAACTAATATAATGACGATTTGTTAGAGAGTATTTTAATTATTCATTAGGGGAGTTATTTGGTTATATAATTTGAATAACAATGAAAGTTATTCAATACAGAATAGTAATTAATTACTATTGATTTTAAGGTCTTTATGAATAGTTTGTGATTATCTCTAACAAATTTATTATTTATATTATTAGACAGATTTTTTCCTATAGAATAGTCAAATATATATTACAAATGTATTTGTAAATTTCTTTTGCTTCGAAACTAACCCTATGATTATTTTCAGTTTGTGACCATATAATCAAAAGGATATATGAGTGATAAATAGAGTAGAAAAACCCAACACGAGATAGTAACGCAACGTAAAAGGGAAAATAAAATTATATTTTTTACGACCTAAATTGACGTAGAATATAGTTTTTTATTTTTAATGTAATTGTAGTTGTAGCTTTTTCTAATTTGTGAAATTTCCATTAGAATTGAAGAAAGCTATTAAAAATAATACTATGTTGCGAATTGTGAAATGTAAGTAGAGAGTCGATATATATAATTAGTAGAAATTTAAATTGCAAGAGAAAGTTAAACACAGCACTTTTCTTAGTTGTATTCTAAGTTATTTTATCAAATTCATCGCAGATAACGATTATTTTTTGTACAATATTGATTGAAACGTAAGCTTTGAGTCATGGAGTTTCTGTTTTTAAAGAAAAGTCATTGTAAGGCATATATTCAATAATATTGCGTGAAACAGAACGTAGTTATTGTCTAATATACTAATTAGGTTGTATTGACTCTGTAATTACATATATTTTACCTTTAAAGATTTTTATCATTATAAAATAGATGTAAGTATATATTAATACCTACATCTATCAAGACAAGTATTCGAACGATCCTTTTTGCCTAAAATATGACTTCTATCGCATTATTTCATTGTTGTGCCTGAGAATTAGTTGTTAAATATTGTATATATTTCTTAATCTTGCATTAAGCACATTAGAATCGTAGATTTTAATTGTTCTTACATGTAGATATATTTTTCTTGTATAATGTAGTAATACCATACGGTGTACTGTCTCTTTCTTACACAGTAAATGCATTTTGCTAGTGTTAGAAAGAGATAACGTAGATTCTTGGCTAGTGGGTATTTGAACAAAAGATTTTGATTTGTAATTAGGGTATTGCAAGGTTGAATTTACTTTATATAATATTCTGTAATTATAATACTTTACATTTCTCATTTTACACTAGAAAAAAAATTAATTTGTTTTCATGAAGATTTCGTGGTGTGTTTTTAAAGTTTTATTAATATATACATACTTTTTTTCTTTGTACAATTGTAAATATTGATAAATTTCCATATGTCAGTTATATTTATAATATGAAAGGTATATATTTATTTATATTCGACCTTTTCTTACGTCTCATCAGCCTGCAAGCGTCTAATGCCGCGAAAAGACATTTCTTAAAACGTTTTAGTATAGCAGGCAGTGTATTTTCAAATGTTATTAGCACATAGTTACTGCAATAATTTGGCTTTGAAATTGTAAATAAGAGTGAAGAAAACATTTATTACCTTTAAATTAGGCTTTGGTAGGCCTTTTCATTTAGTTTGTAATACCACAACGTAATGTACATAAATAAAGATAAAACTGTTGAAACGTTGTTTTATTTATACATTTAATATACAATATACTTATGAGAATATATACATTGAAATAGTTGTTAATTGTGAAATTAACATTGAATACAGATTCAATGAATGGGTAATCGACTTATCCTACTATTCTTAAGAAACTTAACGTCGTGAGAATATTATAGAATTAATACATTATAATTCAAAGAATTTTCGCCATAAATAATACCAAAATACATATACTAGAGATCCCGCCACATAAGGTGGCAGTTGGAGGCGTCGCCACAGTCGCGTAATTCAGTGTTACCAGTAAACACGCCAAAACTAGCACTCACTGTGCCATACGGCTCGATACATTATAGGTTTCATTTGTAACGGTCTTTGGTTGCAGAGCTATAAACTCAAATAAAACAAATTAATATATCAAAGTCAAAATATGTTTATTAAACTATTTCAAACATGATTAATAATTAACGGGACTTATCCTTCTTATTATATATTACATATATTATGTGTTCCTTCACTCTGTCCGCAATAGACCGTTTAGTGTGTCCGACGTAGGATTTCCCACAGCTGCAATCAATCTTATACACACCCTTATATCTTATATCATGAGTATAAATCGCGAATCTCTTAAAACTATTATTTCAAACATGGCACTGAGCATTGTCTTTACATATTTTTTACCGAGGTTAGATCAGCGGAGACCCTAGCTTGGAGAAGAACTAACAAGAAACTCCGGAAATCAATTTATTATAATCACCCTTAACAAACATAAAAATTACAAAGAGTGGGCAAAAAACACAACGCTGGTAATACTAAATTTACCTTTCATACAAAATAACACGCAATTGCGGAAACGTCAAATTTAGTTCCAAGTTTGGCTACTGCCAGCTTATGTGGCGGGATCTCTATTTCAATATAGTTACAATATGGTTATAACTATGGTCCCATTATTATTTTATTTTGTTCATTATGTAACAAGGTTATTGCAACACAATTACATTTGTTCGTGTAATACTAGTATTTGATTAAAAACGGTTGTAACAATTATTTAGTTTCAATAGTCCAGTATTAGTTGATTCAATAGAACGACAAATAGTTTCTTCAAGGTTTTTCTGTTGCCAGAACTTCATACATACATCCTATTTGTATTAAGCTGAAAAGTACACTAAATATACGCCCTTTCACAGAGATCTTCGAAGTACATTTAATGCACACAGGGTAAAAGAATATATATATATCTTTCTATCCCTTTCGTAATGTACCATCCCTCGAACACATTTGAACCCCCACAAAGTAAAAAGAAGATTACACACATCATTCAATCTTTTTCGTTGTGTATCAAATCTCAAACGCACTGAAGGAAATGTTCCTTGGTCAATCACTACATAGTATAAAACAAAGTCGCTTTCTCTGTCCCTACGTCCCTTTGTATGCTTAAATCTTTGAAATTACGCAACGGATTTTTTTTAATAGATAGAGTGATTCAAGAGGAAGGTTTATACGTATAATAACATCCATTAAATAGCCAGAAGTGCGAAGACGGAGCGGGTCGCTAGTTTAAGTATAAAACAGGATAAATAAATAAAAGACACAAAGTATACAACTTAAACTTATAATCCTAATCTGCTAGGCGTGCGTTTAGGGGTGGCTAACCCCGGCGTAGCCACTTCCTGCTTAATGGGCACTTCTTCTTCTTTCTTCCTTCTATCTTCCGCCATCTTCTCTTCGGCTACTTTCATCTCTTCCTCCATGCGCTGTAAATGTACTGCTGCTTCTTTTCTTTTGTCACGTGATGATCTGGAAATATACATAATAATGTATGTTTTGCTATAAAGGAGTAGGTAATTTAAGGGGATTTTAGTTTTGTAAAATGGTGTTAATACATACATACACATCACGCCTGATTCCCAGTAGAGCGGTAGGCAGAGATCACGGATCCCCATTTGTCCCGATCCTGACAGACCACTTTCTCTTCATTGACACTCATACATCTTTTCATACACACTGGGCGGTTATAGGTACTCCTAACGTCACCCTTTTTCAATATGGCATCTATCTGACTGTTATATGTCTTAATAGGCTGGCCCCTACGTAACCACCCTTCCACTTCACTCATATATATTCCTTTTGTCAATCTGCTATCATTCATCAAGCATAATTATCGGGGTTAATGATTAATAGGTTGATAGCCATCTGAATAATTACTATCTATCATAGTATCTTAATCACTTGTGACTTCTTAGGAATAATGTTTGCGTTCTATTCACGGAGTACTTGGATCATAATTACATGTGAGTTAATGCGTATTATGCAAGACTTTGCATCCTTTTAAGATAGTTAACAGTTAACACCAATTTGAAAGAAGATGTAGTGACTAAGATTGAAAAAAGCATGCCTCGATGGTTTAGACATGTTATGCGGATGAATGATAGCAGATTGACAAAAGGAATATATATGAGTGAAGTGGAAGGGCGGTTACGTAGGGGCCGGCCTAATAAGACATATAACAGTCAGATAGATGCTATATTGAAAAAAGGTGACGTTAGGAGTACCTATAACCGCCGAGAGTGTATGAGAGGATGTATGAATGTCAATGAAGCGAAAGTGGTCTGTCAGGATCGGGACAAATGTGGATCCGTGATCTCTGCCTACCCCTCTACAGGGAACCAGGTGTGATGTATATGTATGAATGTAGAGTTAAAGTGAATTTATTTTTGTAAATTGGCGTTAACTGTCGACTATCTTAAAAGGATGAAAAATCTTGTATTATACGCCCTAACTCACTATAGTGTACATTTAATAGAACGCTAACATTTTTCCTAAGAAATCACAAGTGATTAAGATACTATGATACATAGTCATTATTCCAACAACCACTAATCAACAACCTACTAATTAATAACCCCAATATTTATGCTTATAATATCATTATAATATCACTATACTCACTTGCCAGTCTCCTTAACGGAGAAGAACATGGGACCTAGTTCAGCCAGCCACCTCCCATCCACCGTGGTCACACAGTGCATGTACTCCTTAGAGGTCATCATCAGCTCATGATACACCACATAGTCAGGTGGTGAGCCCAGGCCGAAGAGCGCGGATGTGGGATGGAGGTGGCATGGCATACCCGTGCGGCTGTTCACGTATTCGCCTATGCCTTTCAGACGGGCTGCGTGTTGGAAGTACGCTGGAAAAAAATATTTTTTTTTTAGTTAGGTTGGTAATAAAAATATAATAAATAATAATATATAATCCTTTATTGAAACTCCACAATACATTAAATAACACAATAGTACTGATGAATAATTATACATTACAAAATTAAATAAGAATAATGTTAATTCGACGTAACTCAGTTGTTTGGGGCTTGGTTCTATATCAGTGGGTACAGAGTTCAAATCTCACTTGAGCATGTACCAATGGAAATGAATTTCTATGTACATTTTCGTAATAAAAATACATTTACGTAATGCATCGAATTATACGGTGAGCGAAAACATCGTGAGGAAACCTACCTATTCACCGAACAGGTAATAGTGAATGTTTGTAAATGGCAAAATGGCTTACCACCTGTCACATTGAGTATTGACTATCTGGTCAACACGTGGATTCGAGGTGTTCATAGAATTACTACCTTCGCAATTTTAATAGTCGTGAACGCGTTCGTTTGTCTTTTTGTTTTTAAAACCTACTTATATACCTATTATAGCATTATAATATCAGCTTATGCTATCGTCACCAATAGTAACCTAATAGGTACTATGTCTAATCTTCATTCTACCCATCTAACAACAACTATACACAGTCTCTTACCAGAACAGATACACTTCCTGACAGCATCCCAATCCGTGCCACACGACACCAGTGGCAACCTCTGCTGCTGCATGATGTCTTTGAGTTGCTGCCTCACCTCTCTGACTTTGCGCATCGCTTTCCCATGGACGAAGTGTTCTGTGCACCATTGCATTGAGTAGCTGGAATGGTTGAGGTACAGTTAGTATGTAGTTTACACAGGGGGTAGATACAGGGTCGGGTGTGATATATTCAGGACTAGTGACCCGCTCCGGCTTCGCACGGGTATAAAATATATAGCCTACTCCACTATTTAGTGGATGTTATTATACATATAAACCTTCCTCTTGAATCACTCTATCTATTAAAAAACACTGCATCAAAATCCGTTGCGTAGTTTCAAAGATTTAAGCATACAAAGGATGTCCCTTTGTTTGCTTAAATCTTAGGGACAAAGAAAGCGAATAGAATTGTTTTGTTTTATACTATGTAGTGATTTTGATTTTGTAGAGTGAAAGTTTTTTTTAATTCCTTAATATGCCATTCACCACTTTATGTGAATAAATGTGGTTTGAGACTTGATGATTAACACGTGTTCATAACATATTTGAGAGGTTATAGTTTTAAGAGATTCGCGATTTATACTCATGATTAATAACTAGACGGGACTTATCGCGTAAGTTTTTATACAATAAAGTTAAGTCCCGTTTACTTATTAATCATATTTGAGAGATTCGCATTTTTTATTCATGTTACAAGAAAACGGTAACGAAGGGTAGCAAAAGTAATTAATTCTTTGTTTATAAAACATACGTAATAAGTCCCGTTTTTTTGTAAAATGTTCATAACAGACAGCACCCAAAGTGATAGGTAAACCGTATCGCCGTATACAAGCACGGACATGCCAGGAAGATCGACAAAGTCATAATTACGTCACAGAGTAGTATGTAAGTACATATTGACGGTGAAAAGGCTATCTTGCTTCAATCAATCAGCCTATGACAGTCCACTGCTGGACGTAGGCCTCCCCAAGGTAACGCCACAAAACACGATCACTCGTGGCCCTCAGCCAACCACTACCAGCGACCTTTTTCAGGTCATCAGTCCATCTGGCAGGGGGGCGTCCTACACCATTCGAGAACCACTTTGCTCCAACGGTCGTCGGTTCTGCGACAGACGTGACCGGCCCACTGCCACTTCAGCTTGCAACATCGATAGACAATGTCTACGACATTGGTTCTCTGCCGGATAATCTCGTTCCGGACTCTGTCCCTTAACGAGATACCCAGCATCGAACGTTCCATTGCCCGCTGGGCGACATGTAATCGGTGAGCCAGCCCGACTGTCATATTCCACTTCACCACCATTCCACCCGAATATCTTGCTTATGCCATTTAGAACTTCATAAGAGAGTGATTCAAAGTTTTAAAAAGTGAAACAGCATGATATAAAATTCTATTTTTGTTTGATTTCCGTGAATATTGGAATCGCCAATTTAGAAAATGTAACAATAATTGGTTTTTATAAAAAAAAACTACACTTTATAATGGACTAGCGACCCGCTCCGGCTTCGCACTTCTGGCTATTTAATGGATGTTATCATACATATAAACTTTCCTCTTGAATCACTCTATCTATTAAAAAAAACCGCATCAAAATCCGTTGCGTAGTTTCAAAGATAAGCATACAAAGGGACATAGGGACAGAGAAAGCGACTTAGTTTTATACTATGTAGTGATTAGCCTTTCAACTCTTCCACCCATACCCATTGCTCTTCCACTGGTTGTAGAGATGCAGCAGCGTGAGATGGTCGGACTCTGGCACCTGGAACTTCTCTCGCACCGTGTCTGCTTCTTCCTCACGACCCTGGGGCCTGTAGAACACGGATGGAACTGACAGCATGGACACTGGAAAAACAAAATGATCTTTTTTTTATTGATATACTGGTATTGACTAGTTGGGTATATGGAATCTTATTATGTAATAACAAACCTTTATTGAAACTTCACAATACATTAAATGACACAGTAGTACTGATGAGTAATTATACAATACAAAATTAAATAAGAAAAATGTTATACACGAATTAGTTAGTATATTAAAATAACCAATTAGAATTAAATGTCAGTCAATTACAATTATAAGACACACATGAAGATATTATATAACATATAAATAATAAAATAATACTTTCATTACCATCAAACCTTGTGGGGTAGTAAGACGTTAGTGACTCTTGCTACCTAAAACCCACGTGTAAACCAGATCAGTCAATAATGATAATTTAGGACACTATTACTCCAATTAAACTCGACCCTTGGTAAGTTCATTTAAGACTTGTGTTATGGGTACTAGTCAACGTATATAAAAGAAATATATACTTATTATATATAGACAAATACATATAAATAAATTCATAAATATAGCATATATAATCAACGACCAGACTGGAAAGCAGAAGAAAAGCATAGATCTTAACTCTGCCTCCACCGGGAATCGAACCCGGGACCTCACGATTAGCATTCAGGCGGCTAACCGATCGCGCCACGGAGGTCATCAAATTACATATACGTACATATATCTGTATTATAATATACATATATCCCTTAAAACTCTCACTTACCAATAATAAGCACCTCAGCCGAACATCCCATATCTGCGGACACTATGAGCATCCTGCACTGTGGGGGGTCGAGAGGGAACTCGGCCATCTGTCTACCCAACGGGGTCAAGGCGCCCGTGCCGTCCAACGCGCCCAATATCCACAGTTGGTACATAGAGTTCAGGATTGTGTCCTGGAAAATATGGTTTATTTATAGTCAAAAAACATTCTGTCGTCTAAATCATATGTGTAATAACATAAAAAACATACATACGCTTCACGACTTGTGTATACACACTCCCTTTTTTATTATGGCGGGGTAGTCTGAGGCTTGAATGCCCATCTCCGAAATTTCGAAGGCATTTTAGGTATGGGTCATTCGAAGCCCGCGTATCACTAGATAGACAGCACTCAACGTGATAGGTAGTGAACCGTATCGCCGTATATAGGCACTGACTATTTATTACCTATCCTGTGGGATCTGCAGGTTTCCTCACGATGTTTTCCCTCACCGTTATAAGTCCATTTGAAACACTTTGTACAATTGATTGATTGTTTATTACACATTGATGTTCTACATACATAAAACTCCCCTTTCCCCTTCGGGTCCCTTTCGGGGTGGACAGAACCTTGGATACATCAAAACATCTTCGTCACTTATTAGCAAGAATATAGGGGTTGTGTCACATGGAACAACGGTGTCAGATTGCTAGCCAATCGCCCAATAGATTCCATTTACCCCTAGTCCCTTAGTAGCCTCCTACAATATGGCAGAAAGAACGACAGCTAGTTAGCATTCTTTTTACGTCTCCTTAAATTGTCCTTGTGCATTTCGGAGAGAAAATATCGCGAGGAAACCTGCCATTTTAAAAATCAGTATCTGTATACGACGACATGGTTTACCACCTATCACGTTGGATATAAAAGGTTTCGAGTGACCAAAGACATAACACAACTTAGCTGTCAGTCAGTCGTCACCTGGAAGGGATTAAAGGACACGAATTAATATTTATTTTTAAACACTCGCGATTTATACTCATTTCATTAATTATGTGAGACCGGGTCAAATCACGATAAATTTATAAAGATATGTGATTACCTTTATTTTGCCCTACGTTTCGACCCAGTTGCATAGGCCGTGGTCGCGGGAAATAAAGGTAATTACATATCTTTATTAATTTATCGTGCTACGACGCGGTCTCACATAGTAAATAAAATTGGTTTCATAATTTTATTGCCGACATATTTGGCCTCCATTCACAGATACTGGCTAAAACTCGTATCTGTCAATGGGCTCTGGACGTGACTATGTATAATAATAATAATATAATAATAATATTTGGACGTTATTACACCAATTGAACTAGCCCCTCGGTAAGTACATTTAAGACTTGTGTTAAGGGTACTAGTCAACATATATTTAAGAAATGTATACATATTATATATATATATATATATATATATATATATATATATATATATATATATATATATATATATATATATATATATATATATATATATATATATATATAGATAAATACACATATGGCATATATAATCAACAACCAGACTGGAAAGCAGTAGAAAAGCGTAGTTCTTAACTCTGCCTCCACCTGGAACCAAACCCGGGACCCCACGATTAGCGTTCAGGTGTGTAACCGATCGCGCCACGGAGGTCGTCAAAATGTACATGTATATACGTCACCTGCGGCGGCGGATCCATAAAATGGAACCCCAGCAAGTCTTCCACCCCCAAGCTCTTCAGCAGCAGGACAGTATTGGCCAGGTTCGTCCGCTGGATCTCAGGCACCGTGGCCGCCAGCAGCTCCTGTTCGTACTGCCGCTGCGTGTATAGGCAAAAGGCTTTACCGGGCCCAGTTCGGCCTGCGCGCCCAGCCCTCTGCCTCGCGTTGGCTTGGCTTACTGGGTATATCTGAAAAGTGAGTGATAAAGGAGGTCATAAAATGGAATCAGTGGGTACAGGGTTCAAATTTCGGAGCATGATCGGAAAGCAACGGAGAGAAATGTTTTCTGATTTCCTGATTAGTGTACATTTAACACACGTAGTAAAATACATTTGCGGAATGAATTGACTAATAGTGAGGTAAAACATCGTGAGGAGACCTATTTGTTTACCAAACTTAGCTCCTTTCAACGTGTTGCGGAGGTAGAAATTCTATGGCCACCTCGAACACAAGTGTTGACCAGATAGTCAGTACTCAATGTGACAGGTGGTAAGCCGTGCTACCATTTATAAGCACTAACTATTACATGAATATGAATGAAATTTAAATATAAAATAATTTTTTTCAGGGCTGAAAAATAACGGGGTAAGTAAGATGTTTGCGTGCATATATCTTCAATGGCAGCATTCCTCACTTTTTTATCCCGCTAGGGGCGCTAGTGAGAATGGAGACCTGTCAAGAGTCAATTTCTAATCAGTTTCTAATAATCTATTTGTTTATCAATAGTTCAACGTTGTTTATGATAAAAATTTATTAAATAATTTAATAATTATTATTAAATCATTGTTTTAACGCATGTTTAATTAAATTATTTAACAAATAGATGTTTGTTTACATTATGAAAACCGACCGGTTGGCATTTGACAGATCTCCGTTGACTACAGCGCCACTAATTTGGAACTAAAACAATGTGGCCATTCTAAAGTTATACAGTCTATTGATACCTTGATAGCGCAGATTAGTCACTTAAATAGATGTGTTAAGGGCTTCAGAAAGAATAATATTGATCGTAATGTGTATTCGTGACATAGCAGCACGCTTAATCAAACTAAATGAAAATTGAATATTTGAGACGTATTAAAATATAAAATAATTAAAAGGCAGATAAAAATCATCACCAATTTTCCTTGAATTTATTGCCTTTTTATCCCAACACAGTCTTAAAGCTACCAAAGCTACTTCAAAACTTTAAATTCTGTCCCACAACTCAGTATTTATGGATGTGAATATATTAAAGTATTTATTTGTGTTATTATTACCTGCAACGCATCCATACCGATCCGTGGGTTGTACACTTTAAGCTTACAGTATCCGCAATCTATCACGAACATTATTCCGTCTACTGTCAACGAGGTTTCTGTCAACAAAATAATGCATTAGTATGTTAAACTGGGATGTAAGTAAAATAGGAAGTAGGTACCTTTTTCCTACCAATTTATAAGCCCAACGAACATACATTCATACATATATTCACGCCTCTACGTCTCTAAGGGGATAGGCAGTGATTATCGATCGCCATCAAGTAGGATCCTGACAAACTGCAATATTTTACAACTGACAGTTGATTCGTGACCAAGGCCAGTGCAACATGGCATGGTTATAAAATTTACGCGATAAGTTTTCTTGTAAAATGTACGGTAGTTGTTTTGTCTAGTAATCCTTTTTACCGTATATGTGCAATAAATAAAATTGACTTTTTTCTTTCTCTAACATACATACACCTCACGCCTGATGCCATGTAGAGGGGTAGGCCGAGATCACGGATCCCCATTCATCCCCACCCTGACAAACCACTATCGCTTCATTGACACTCATACACCTTCTCATACACTCGGCGAGTATAGGTACTTCTAACGTCACATTTAACCCACAAGATCGCCCACGGTGGAGAAACATTCTTCGAGCCCTATATCCCTGCTAAGGGATAACAGGAAATAAGTCAAGTCAAGTAACGTCACCTTTTCTTTAACACTTTAATAGCATCTCAGACTTATTTTCCCTATTTACATTAAGTCCTTACCAGCAATATTAGTAGCCACTATACACTTCCGTTGTCCTGTCGGTGCTCTCTGAAATATCTTGGCTTGAAGGTCGGCTGGCAGTTGGGAGTAGATTGGCAACACTGACAAAGGGGGCGCATTGTCTATCTCTCCTAAACGCTCTGTTAAGATCTGGAATGTAATAATACAAGTTATCAATCAATCAATCAGCCTATGACAGTCCACTGCTGGACGTAGGCCTCCCCAAGGTTACGCCACAAAACACGATCACTCGTGGCCCTAAGCTAACCACTACCAGCGACCTTTTTATAGGTCATCGGTCCATCTGGCAGGGTGGCGTCCCACTACGTTTACCGAGACGCGGTCGCCATTCGAGAACCACTTTACTCCAACGGTCGTCGGTTCTGCGACAGACGTGACCGGCACACTGCTACTTCACCTTGCAACATCGATAGACAATGTCTACGACTACAAGTTATACACATACAAAAAGCCACGTTTTCACGACCATTAACCTTAGCGTTGTCCGAGGTTCAGGTGTCCATCTCCGCAATTGCGAAGGTAGTAATTCTATGGCCACCTCGAACCCACGCGTTGACCAGACCAGTGCTCAATGTAAGTGGTAAGCCATGTCGCCATTTACAAGCACTGACTTTTACATGTTCAGGTATTTGTATTGAGTATATTTATTACGAAAATGTACATAGGAATTCATTAAACTTCATTTCCATAGGTACATGCTCAAGTGGGATTCGAACCCTGTACCCATTGATACAGAGTTATAAATATAGTTAATTTATATTATTTATATAGTATATACTCTAGTAAGTCTATTGTACAATTTCTCTGTGTGTTATGTAAATATACTATGTGTGCAATAAAGAATAAAACACCGACTGTATGAGGTGTGGCTGTCAATGAAGATCCGTGATCACTGAATACCCCTCTGAATAGAGCCAGCGAGATGTGTATACATGAATTTACAACCCTGATAGTCATGCCTAGTTGCTAAATAGTCATTATTTCCGAGGTTCTGTCCACCTTTTTATGAATTGTGGATGTCTGTTTACCTCGCAAGTGACTTCGATGTCTTCTTGTCCCGGCATAAAGATTAAGATATCTCCCTCTTCAGGCTGCAGGTGAATTTGTAGGGCCTGGAAAAAGAAAAAATATATAAATAAATATGTTTCAGTTAATATGAGAAGAAATCAATTATAATGTTTAACTTGAAAAATGCAATAAAAAGGTTAATGCTATATTGAAAAAGGGTGACGTTAGTATAACCGCCGAGTGTGTATGAGCAGGTATGAGTGTTAAATATACATACATACACATCACGCCTGATTCCCTGTAGAGGGGTAGGTAGAGATCACGAATCCCCTTTCTTGACGATACTGACAGACCAATTTCGCTTCATTGACACTCATACACTAAATCTTAGTACTTTATATAGATATATACCAACATATAGATAAGATAGACAGCTAGAAGCATTCTTTTTCGTCCCAGACTAGCACGGGACATAATGTAAAGGGTGCATGAAAGTAATACAATGCTTTTACAGTAATAGTGTTTACCATTAAAGCAACCAACACTAGCTTTTAATTCATTAGTGCTAATTGGTACTATTTTATAGAAGACTAATAAAAACACATTTGCGAAATGCACCAACTATTGTGAGGGAAAACATCGCGAGGAAACCTACTTGTTACTTTAGGTATGCTGTATGTTTACTTCGAATGACCCATACCTAACATGCCTTCGGAATTTCGCAGATGGGCATTCAAGCCTCTGACTACCCCGCCATAATAAAAAAGGGAGTGTGTATACACAAGTCGTGAAGCGTATGTATGTATGTTGAGGAGGTTTGGAGACATGGAGCGGATGGATGAAAAAAGGGTTACGAAAGGAATTTATAAAGCCAAATTGGATGATAGAGATGGACGTAGCTACAGATTAAATTGGAAATATTCTTTTCAAGGCGGATGTATGTAGCATGAAGAACAGAAGAGAATGAATGAGAAGGTTAATGGGTGTGAGTGAAGCAACGGAGATTTGGCAGGATCGGTGCAGATGGCAATGGATAGTGTCTGTATATACCTTTGGGGATGTAGGCGTGAATATATGTATGCACTTTAGGTGCCGACTTTTTGGTTGAAACGTAGTTTCCATGTTCGCGTAGAATTACTAACGTTTTAATTGTGTTGAAGGAAATTTGAACCACTAACTACACCGCAGGGGAAAATGGTTGTGAGGAGGTATGATTTATTAATAAAATGTGATAGCTTTATAATAAAAATGTATACTTATATACAAACAATTTCGTACTTTTGGAAAATACGTACGCAAGACAAAATTTCTTATATTCCCAAATTTCTAACTCTCTCTCTTTTTTCCAACGGAATAGACAGAGACTATCGATCGCTACCTAGAACGTTCCTGACAAATCTCTCTTGCCTCACTAACATCAAAATAAAGCTAAATATGACCAAAACTTCACTAGAACCTTAATTCTGTTTATCCTTTGAGTATTTTCGATATATGACAGTCAGATAGACGCCATATTGAAAAAGGGTGACGTTAGAAGTACCTGTAACCGCCGAGTATGTATAATATTGGTTGTATGAGTGTCAACGAAGCGAAAGTGGTTTGTCAGGATCGGGACAGATAGGGATCCGTGATCCCTGTCTACCCTTCTACAGGGAATCAGGCGTGATGTGTATGTATGTGTTATGTGTGTGTTCGTTACAGTTGAAAAATGTTGTGTGCAAAGGAACTTTTTAGGGTCATAACGATTATTTACTTAGAGATTGTGGCTACTAAAACGGTGGAATACCTAAAACTTACTTTTATTAATACGAATACAGTATATAATCGTTAAAAGGAATTAAGAACATAAAGGAATTAAGAATCGCATGCCAATCAAGAACATAAGATAATTGAAGACGAATGATTACGAAGAAGAATTAAGTTCCAAAGAAGTAGAGTTAGATTATACTTAATATAAAGGAAAAACAGCATATATCGCAGTCCCCATATAATACCTTATAAACCTTGTATCCCAACAAAATATTTAGAGAAACAAGACGAATAGCAGGTAATTGCGGTTTATTCAAGTCATAGATTATCAATATATCAATGAAATTTTTTTTATATGTACATTTATTAATATTGACCAAGCTTGCCAGATGGACCGATGTACTCCTCCTATATGACCTGAAAAAGGTCGCTGGTAGTGGTTGGCTGAGAGTCACGAGTGATCGTGTTTTGTGGCGTAACCTCGGGGAGGCCTACGTCTAGCAGTGGACTGACATAGGCTGATTGATTGACCAAAATAATTTGTTTCTAAGGCAATCAAGGTTTAGGGTTTTATCATCCGATGACCTGACAATCTATCATTGATGCTCCAGTATATTTATCTATCAACAAAAGATAATGTATAGTCTAAGAATATTCCTTTGTTTATTTATTTTTACTTTATTTGGTGTTGCTACATATTCAAATGATCTTTTAAGTTCTTGTTTATTGATTTAAGAATTTCACTAATTATTAAGTAAATAAACAAGAACTTTTTTTTTTTCAGACTGAATACCTGACTATCATGAAATTAGCTACAACTAAAATGATATCAACGATTCCGAGATTCTGTTTATCCCAAAAGAGAGAAAAAACACATTATAGTGATACTCTGGGACGTAACAAGAATTATAACTAGCTGCCGTTCTTCTCGGCATGTCGAGGAGGGCAACTTAGAGACTAGGGGTAAATGGAATTTAGCATCCTGTTACCAATGTTCCATATGACAATATTGATGGTTAATGGGTAAAGCAAGAAAGATTTGTCAGGATCATTCCAGATGGCAATTGATAGTCATCGATAGCATCTGCCTATCTTTAGCAATGTAGAGGCGTGACTATATGTATGTGTGTATTTACGCTAAAAAGTGTAAGGTTTTGTCCACTCTGAAAGGGACTAGTGGACGTGAATGTATAAGTACGTATATATAGCACCCTGTCAACCTACGGGACTAATATACGGGATATTAATGCCATTTCACAACCAAAAGGGACTAAAAGGACACAAGTATACATGTACATGTATGTAATATGCACGGCGTTACAAGTTGGCAAACAGGTGTAAACACCTTCCAAATATGTGGTTTAATGCGGCGTGTTATGCCAAAAGAAATGTCGCTTGGCACGCAACTTGGGTGCGTCTTTGTCGGCTAAATATATGCTGTTCGTCACCCTGTGTTAATCTGGGACGTAAGGGCGTTGAATAGCTGTATTTCTTACCGTTATGAAGAGATAAGGCTTAAGGAATGTAGTGTTAAAGGGAATCTGTTAATTAAATTAATGTAATAACTATGGTATCCCGTTCTGGGATGTGAAAAGAATGCTAACTAGCTGCCGTTCTTTCCAGCATGTCTTAGGAGGCGATTGAGAGAATAGGTTAAAATGGATTGTATTGGGAGATGGGTTAGCAAACTGTCACCAAAGTTCCATATGACATTATAATCTTAATGCTAAAAAGTGACTAGAGACGATAGCGTGTCTCCAAAGCTCTGTCCACCTAGAAAGGGTTAAAGAGATGTGAATAGTTATGTAGCAGTTATGCTATAGGTGACTTAGGAGTGGCTCTAAATATGTGTTAACCCTGAAAGGGCCTGAAATTTGCTATATGTTCGGCTCATGTATGTATTCTGACAAGTTGCTAACCCATAGTCAAATAGATTCCATTACCTAGTTCCTTAGACGCCTTATTATACAGAAAAGAAAGACATTTAGTTCGCTGTCGAATTTTCTAGCACGCCACTATATGTATGTCGCGTGTATGCATAATAGTATCCTTGGAACCTTTGTTTCGTTCCACTTAAGTTGACATTTCGTGACACGAAAGTGTAAATATTGTGGTTCATACTACGTTTTGTTCTGACGTTTGTTTAAATATTATTGCGAAGAAAAGAGCACTAAAAGACGCAGAAATGTAATAACAATACACGTAGAGGTGTATCACGACTGTTATTTTTAAGGGATAGACAGAAACTTAAGGGTCATTAACCGAAATTGTAATTAAAGAAACATTCTTCTCAAAGCGAGTGTACGTAGTATGAAGAAAAGAAGTTGTATGAGAAGGTGTGTGTGAAAGGTGAGTTATTGGGACGTTTCAGGAGGATCGAGAGTCTCTGCCTATCCGTTTAGAGACATAAAAGCGTGAATACATTATGTATGTACATATATATTATATACACATGTGATTACGGAGATATTTCCGCAGTACGGAGTTAACGATTCTATTGCCACCAGGGCCCCAAGTCCAGTAATGCATGTGTGTGTGTGTGTGTGTGTAGTGTGTATGTTAGTTGGTAGTGGATTAGCAAAAGTGTACAATTTCACCAATTATGCCATAAAAAGTCTCAAATTTCGCCATACAATTTTAGATATTTCACGAACAACTTAACACTGTTACTGAAGTGGTATTGAAATGGTATTTTGCATACAGCTTCAGTGGACTTTGGGTCCCAGGTAGTCATTACCTAATTTGACAGGTGTTAAACCGTTAACAGCCAATGACTACCATCTGTTTCGACTAATAAGTAGTAATTTCTTAACTAAATTTTCCTAACTATGGTGAGATAGTTTAAATTCATCGCCCATTTACTGGCCCCAAGCACTTAAGGGTCGTTGACAGTATCGGGTATTTGACAAGGGCCAAATGCGATTCGCTTATTGAATCTGTCGCTCGATTTAGGGCGTTGGCCCTTAAGCACTAAGTCTGCATTCTTTAGGAGGTCAATTACACGGGACTTATGTAAACGAAGTTACAAGGGGTGAACAGGAGTTTGGAACACGAAAATTCATTTTATTTACTATGTGAGGCCGGGTCATATTACGATAAATTAATAAAGATATCTGATTACCTTTATTTCGCCCGACGTTTCGACCCGGTTGCAAAGGCCGTGGTCGCGGGAAGACTAGCGTCTCAGCTAATGTCTGTCTACCCTCACATTTTTTGTTGATTCATAGCGCGACACACTACACTCACACTATCCGAAGACACACGAAAATTCATCTTGTGATACTATTGCCCTTCAAGTAACAAGCTATATTGAAAAAGGGTGACGTTAAGAGTACCTATAATCGTTGAGTGTGTATGAGATGTATGAGTGTCAATGAAGCGAAAGTGGTCTGTCAGGGTCGGGACAAATAGGGATCCTTGATCTCTGCCTCGCCCTCTACAGGGAATCAGGCGTGATGTGTATGTATGTAAGTAACAGGCCCCTCGTTGAGTTCAATTAAGACTTGTGTTAAGGGTACTAGTTAACGTATATTTAAAAATCATATACTTATTATATATCGCTAAATACATATATAGTACATACAATCAACAACCAGACTGAATTACGCTTTTCTTCTGCTTTCCGGAATCGAACCCGAGACCTCAAGCATTCAAGTGGTTAATAATCCCTTACAATTTGCTTGTAATAAAGTTAGAAGAAAATATATCGTCTTAACGTCAGAGTTTAGATGAAATGAGTTCGTCAATACATACATACATACACATCACATCCTTTTTATTATGACTCCTTAAATATGTTGCTCAGAATATTCGTTTGGATCCTGGTTAAGCTGCAGTCTCATGCTGATGGATTTTTTAATTGAAGTTGTATTGAATAATATCTGCAGAGTTTCTTCTCTACAGGATTTTCCTTTACGAATATGCCAATAGTTTAAATAGTTTAATTATATTTATTATATTTTTTTAAGATTTACTAATTTTAATGACAACTTTTCATGTGGAAATCTTGTTGTTTGACTTTCAATAAGTGATTTTATGATCCTTATGTTGAAAAGCATTTCAATTCAAATAGCATTTCATATCACGCCTGATTCCCTGTAGAGGGGTTCAACACATCCACTAACCTGTTTAACAGCGCCGTCGACGTAATCCTCACAGACGTTTTTCGCGTAAAACGTCTCGACGGGGAACGTCCGACCGGGTATCGTGAACGTCGGGACGTTGCCGAAGAACATCGAGAACTTGCTCGAGTCCATTGTGGCTGACGTCACGATGAGCTTCAGGTCGTGTCTGCGAGCTACTACCTGGAAATAAAAGTAGTAGATTTAAAAAGGGTACCAAAGTTTTTATAACATAACATAAACATACGCTTCAAGAGTTGTATATGTACAGTCAGCGCTAAAAGTGCAGTCCCAGTAACTTTTTATAAGGTTAACGTTGATAAGAACAAAAGGCAATTGCGAAGGTAGTAATTCTATGGCCACCTCGAACCCACGTGTTTACCAGATAGTCAGTACTCAATGTAACAGGTGGTAAGCCATGTCGCAATTTACATGCCTGACTAATATCTGTTCGGGGAACAGGAAGGTTTCCTTACGAGGTTTTCCCTAATCGTAGTATTAGTAGTACATAGTAGTAGTATTGATAATTCTGCTCAAATTGCGTACTTGACGAGAAAAGGAGGGTTTATGTATTCGTGTACAGTCAACGCTAAAAGTGCAGTCCCAGTAACTTTTTATAAGGTTAACGTTTATAAGAACAAAAGACAATATTTTTCATTTCGAAGCACGCGAACGTATAGTGGCCATGACAATGCATAGTGGCGCTAGTTTTAAAATGTAAAATATTCTCTTTTGTTCTTATAAACTTGAACCTTATAAAAAGTTACTAGGAGTGCACTTTTAGCGTTGACTGTACAAACAAACATGTCCTTAAATCAGTGAGTGAAACATCAAAGAAAGAATTTTTGTATTAGTCATGTAGGTCACATTTATTTATATAAAACGCAATATCTTCTTTGACACTTTTAGCGTAATTTACAATATAACCTGCGTATTTAGTGGTTTCCTTTGATGAAGTTAAAAGAAAAGCAAGTTATAAAAGTAACACTGAGAAAAATGTATCATTAATTACAAAAATAATTTAGGCATACATACATACACATCACGCCTGATTCCCTATAGGGTAGGTAGAGATCACGGATCCCTATTTGTTCCGATCATGACAGACCACATTCCCTTTATTGACACTCATAAATCTTCTCATACACACTCGGCGGTAAATAATTTATGCATAAAATTGAATCAATGTAAATAAAAGTCATGTGGTATTTATAATCTTTTACTTATTTATAAAATATCACTGGGACCCGCTCCGGCTTCGCACGGGTATAAAATATATATAGCATACTCCACTATTTAATGGATGTTATTATACATATAAACCTTCCTTTTGAATCACCCTATCTATTGAAAAAATCCGCATCAAAATCCGTTGCGTAGTTTCACAGATTTAAGCATACAAAGGGACATAGGGACAGAGAAAGCGACTTTGTTTTATACTATGTAGTGATTCTCCCCACAAACAAACAAAATGCGACTGATCCTAAATAATGATCTTCTATCTAGCCCTTAAGAATAATAGCATATTTCAGACTGAACTCAATAAAGACAGCACTGAGACAGTCTCATGACTATCGCCGCCATTTTGTTTGACGTGACTTGTGACTTTTAAGTTGGAGTTAGTCTGGCTAAGTGCATTAGGGAGATTATTGGATTAGTGAGTACGAAAGTATATGTACAGAAAACATATAAATACATCCATAATATATACACACACACACACATATATATATATATATATATAACGATAAACACTTAACAATGATTAAATTTTCTTTATTAAAAAGTATATAACTAAATCTATGGCCACCTCGAACCCACGTGTTGACCAGATAGTACTCAATGTGACAGTTGGTAAGCCATGTCGCTATTTACAAGCTCTGCCTATTACCTGTTCGGGGAACAGGTAGGTTTCCTCACGATGTTTTAATTAGTGGTAAAGGGTCCTGTGTTAATAGAATGCATAGAAGGAGACTAAGGGACTAGGGCTAAATGTTACCTATTCGACTGCAATAGGCTAAACACCTGTATCATTTTTTTCCATATAACATCTTAACCCCAATATTTATGCTAATCACCTAGGATTTATTAACGTGTCTCCGAAATTCTGTCCACCCTGAAAGGAATTTAATAACGCGAAGAATATTCATTTTAATAAATGTTCTTGACTACCAAAATAATATAACAAAATTTCATATAAGGAGTCATAACTTTTCATATGCTTTAATAATCCTAATATTTCTAAGCACAAGACCAATTTCTTATCAAGGAGTGACAGACACGTTAAGCTCACTGGCTTGGAAAATAGGGTCATAATGTTGATGCACCATAACAAGGTTTGAGCACCCAATTATGATAGGGTCGCCACTTATGACATTAGGTCGTGAAACTCATTGAAATGTGGATTTAATATGATAAATGAGTCTGGTTAACATAAATTGATGTTTTATGGGTATTCTTACTATTTATGGTAAGGAATCTCTTTAGGGGTAGACAGAACCTTAAAAACACACCATCACCTCTGCTACTATTAGCTTAACTAACGAGGATGTATAGACATGTTATTGATAGGTTGTTAGCACATTGCTCTAATGATTCTATAGACCTCTAGTCTATATAGTAGTGCTTGGGTCATGGCAGGAGAAATGCAGTTAGTTAGCATTCTATAACATCCTACAATATAGAAGATATTAATCTAGACATTATATAGCTGTGTTGCCCTTTTGTAGTTCGGTCATAATATCGGCGTTACGATTGTCCAGCATTCGTAACACACAAAGCTGAGACGGAACCTTTTTAACACCGCTATAGCACACACAAGAAGTACATAATCAATATGTAATAAAATCTGTGCTATTTTTAAGTTGTATTATGACTTCGTGTATGTTTTGTTATAATAAGACATATAACAGTCAGATAGACGCTATATTGAAAAGAGGTGACGTTAGGAGTACCTATAACCGCCGAGAGTGTATGAGAGGATGTATGAATGTCAATGAAGCGAAAGTGGTTTGTCAGGATCGGGACAAATCGGGGGATCCGTGATCTCTGCCTACCCCTCTACAGGGAATAAGGCGTGATATGTATGTATGTATGTATGCATGTTTTGTAGTTGTGAAATAAACGTTTTTATTATTATATTAAATCCCCACTAGAAACAATGTAATTTCTGTAGCCATTAAAACTTAGCACACTTTATTTTTAAACCATGCAAAAAATCGGAAAATCGATATCTTAAAACCGCAATCACACCGTACCAAATTTCATATCGCGACCCATTGTGGCCAAAATTCCCCACATCCCGGCCCACGTAACAGCGGTTTCGTTACGTTTACACCGCCGTGAATTTATACGTGATAACTCGTGACTCTTCTTACGTCATCAGACGTATTTTTATGACGTTTTCCATTCGTCTTAAAAGGAGGGTAATGAATCGCAGGTATTTTGGTGCTGTGGCTACGTGACAATCAAGTGTCGTGTTCCGGATAGTCCGAGATGATAATGGGTGCTAATTAACTGTCTTTCTTATTGGTGTTTCGTAAAGGTTACTAAAGGACTACGGTTTAAATAGATTAGGGATTTGTCATCCGTTTCAAGTTAGTGTAATGATGATAATGATAAAGGGGAGGAAATAATATGCCTTCGAAGATATCATACAAATACATTCCAAAATATACACAAATAATACATGCATATAATGTTTTGTGTTGGATAAACATATATATCTTATATTGTCTTAATAAATTTCATATTTTTATCCAAAACCAGGTTAATAGAAAACTCGCTTGTACTTTTCTATCTACCTGTTGTAGTTTTTGTTCTGTTTACCTCTTTTTAGATAACAGACTTGATATATATTATAGCCTACGTAGTATGTAATGTACAGAGACATTTTTATAAGCAATAAAATTTATTACTAGTTCAATACTACGCACTTGGCCGTTAAACAAAAATTCGTAGTCGGAAAAATTTCTAATGGCTTTATTCAATAATTAGATTAATAAATTTATTACTTTTTTATTGCTTGTCACATGCTAGCTTGGGACTTGGTTAATGTAATCATGTGCTTTTCAACATGTACATGATAATTAGAGACTAATGTATAAAGTGATTTTCTGAGACCGTTTGTGGAAATGAATTAAAGATTTGGCAGGTTATTTGCTATGTACTTAGCAAATAACCTATGGTATAATATAACCATCACAACACAGATACTTAAGATAATGAATAAAAAAAACCTTTTATAGTTTTATACCCTATAAGGGACACATTGACATGAATATAACATATATAGTAAAAACATATGAATGTAAGAGTAACCCACACCATTGTAAAAATCATATGGATATTCACCATATATAGAAGGACGGTTACGTAGGGGCCAGCCATATATGACATATGATAGTCAGATAGACGCCATATTAAAAAAAAAGGACGTTCGAAGTACCTATAACCGCCGAGTGTGTATGAGGAGGTGTATTAGTGTCAATGAAGTGAAAGTGGTTTGTCAGGATCGGGAAAGATGGGGATCCATGATCTCTGTCTACCATTCTACAGGGAATCAGGCGTGATGTGTATGTATGTATTCACCATATCACTTATACCTCTTAAATTACATCTCGAAAGACACATGATTACATTCTATTCAAATCCCCGACTAACACCGGATATAGACGTTTACTCATATCTCTTTATCTCCAATCTTAGATGTAGATTGTACTTTATTTTCATGTAACTGTCATTTTCGTTGCATAGATAAGAAAACCAGTTTACTCGTACCTCTAACGCCCATACATTGACTAGTAAACTAGGGGTCTATGTAAATTGGTATGTGACTCAATGATTACGTCATCAAATTTTGGCGTCATATGCAGACTGTTGAACTTCTTTTGTTTTTCGTAAAGATAAGCGGCTGTAGCCCAGTGGGTAACACCTCGGACTGCTTATGAAAAAGGTTCTAGGTTCGAATCCCGACTCTGGCAAGTACCAATAAATGAAATTTAAATGTGTGTTTTTCATTTACGTACAAAATTTACAGTCGCTAACGGTGAGGGAAAACATCGTGAGGAAACCTGCATATCCTACAGGATAGGTAATAGTCAGTGCCTATATACGGCGATACGGTTCACTACCTATCACGTTGGGTGCTGTCTATCTAGTGATACGCGGGCTTCGAATGACCCATACCTAACATGCCTTCGAAATTTGACAGGATCGGGACAGATGGGGGATCCGTGATCTCTGCCTGAGGGGTAGGCAGAGATCACGGGATTATAGGGGATAAGGCGTGATGTGTTTATTATAGGGATTAATTATAGGGGATAAGGATTACAGGGGATAAGGCGTGATGTATGTATGTATGTATAACTTTTAAACTGCACTACTGGCACATGATTACCGTTCTTAAGTCCCGGATTAGCTTGTACCACATCGTTTACAACAAAAATTGTTTACCAGCCATACATTTGAATGCTTTACTAATTACGTTCAAAATATTATCATTAAGTTCGTTTCCCTCTAGGTGTTGGCAGCGATCATATGCGTGTATGTCGTTTAGTTTTGTCTAGTGCTAGTCTGGGGTTAGGTATATTGTATCTAGCTGCCTTAATAGTACTGTTATACTAGGCTTCTAAGGTAGTAATGCAATAGGCAAGTTAATATTGAACATATTCCAAGTTAATTTGATAAAGTTTTATGTAAAGTCGAAGTAGCTCAGTAAATTCGATGTAGCTCAGTTGTTTGGGGATTGACTCTGAATAAGTGGGTATAAGGTTTAAATTCCACTTGAGCATGTACCAATGAAAATGAAGTTTAATGAATTTCTATGTACATTTTTGTAACAAAATTACATTTTCGAAATGCATCGAATTATACGGTAAGGGAAAACATTGTGAGGAATCCTACCTTTTCCCCGAACAGGTAATAGTCAGTGCTTGTAAATTACGACATGGATTACCACCTGTCACATTGAGTACGGACTATCTGCTCAACACGTGGGTTCGAGGTGGCCATAGAATGACTACCTTCACAATTGCGAAGATGGATACCTGAACCTCTTGACTACCCCGCAAGGGTTAATGGTCGTAAACGCGTTTGTCTTTTGTCGTTTTATTTATTTGAATAAAATGTCTCTTTTCCAGGTATAAATAGAGTTCATTTTTGAAATACCTATTTCGGTACTAAAATCCAATCTAAAATTACACTTGGAACAAAAAACAGGAAGCTGATTACAGTGTATTTACGTCCCAGATTCAAGCAAAAAACGTCCATTCACAATTCTTGCAACAACAATCACTGACGCATTCTAAAACCTAGGTTTTGTCTGAACGACCTTGGTCTTGACAAATGATATCTATTTCAAGATAAAAGCGTCTTTCTAAGACTTTTAGGTCATATCGTACGCAAGTCTTTAATCTAGAAAGTTCTAAGAATTGATTCGGTATTTTTCCAGTGTACTTAATTTTGGGGAAAAAGTTCCGTGATCTCTGCCTACCCCTCTACAGTGAATTGATAAGGTTTTGTATATCCTAAATGCACTTGTATGACATTATTTAAAATTAAGATTTAATATAAAATAATCTGATATTATCTGCAAATGAATAAAATATATGTATATGTCCCGTGCTAGTCTGGGACGTAAAAATAATGCTAACTAGCTGCCGTTCTTCCCGGCATGTCGTAAGAGGCGACTAAGAGACTGGGATTTAATGGAATCTCTTTAGCGATGGACTAGCAATCTGTTTGATATCAAAACCGCAATATACATGCTACTAAGTGACTTAGGAGAAACTGTATCTCCAAGGTTCCGTCCACCCCTAAAGGGATTAAAGGACGTGAATATACATTATATTTATATGTTCACATTATGAATAAAAGTATAATTATAATCCCAAATCAGCTTTGTACAAAATAGTTTGAGTTTACATTGCAAGCCGCCATAGAGCAACGCGGAAAAATACACACTCGCTGAATGTCAAGAGCGATCGTAAAAATGAGTTTACGGATCCAGGTTCGATACCCGGTACGTAACCACTGGAATAGTAACACATTACATCATCTTGCAGGTGCGAGTTTGGGATTTTAGTAGAATGGTAAGTAGCTGCATTTGTATTCGGTAAAAACGCGTGTCATAAGGAAGGGGTATGAGCTATGATTACTGATTAATATTATAGTATATTTATTTATCTAAAACTTTATTTTAATAATTACTTTTAAAGTATATATGTAGAGGGGTAGGTAGAGACCACAGGTAGGTAGAGGTCACTCATACATCTCCACATACCACTTGCGATTATAGGTACTTCTAACGTCACCTTCTTCAATGTGGTATCTATCTGACTGTCATATGTTTATTACTTTTAATTATTTCTTATAAATATTGTCTGAAGAGAAATTTGACTCAAAGGCATTGCTAAATCGAAGTGAATTTAAACACTTTGAATTCCATTATAGATGCAACACACGTCTCACTAATATTTATTAATCTTTCAGACATATGTAAGCATACACATACGCTTGTTACTTACTAGTATGTGACGTAAAAAGAATGATAACTAGCTGCCGTTCTTCCCGGTATATTCCCGGAAGCGACTAAGGGATTACTACAAGACACAAAAAGAGGGTATATGGAATCTATTGGGCGATAGGCTAGCAAACTGTCCCCAATATTCCATATGACATCAAAACCCCAACATTCATGATAAAAAGTAACCTATACATATAGAGACTAATTGTCATATCTTCGAGGTTCTGTCCACTCTGAAAGGGATTAAAGGAGGTGAATGTATATGTATGTACATATGCTTCACGACCATATTCCATTTCAAGGTAGTCAAAGGCATGAGTCATCATACTTAAAGGCCAAATCTCACCAGATACCAGGTGGTATTGCATACATATACATTAACGTCTTTTAATCACTTTCGGGATGGACAGAACCTTGGAAACATGAAAACATCTCCTTGGTTACTTATTATGAATATTGGGGTTGTGATGAAATGATGAAATGACATGCTTTTTATTCAATATGAGGATTATAAAATCACTTATTGAGTCCAAGTTGTCATTACTATTAGTTAATTAAAAAAAAATCTAATTACTATTATACTATTGGCATTTCGTAAAGCAAAATCCTGCAGAGGAGAAATGCCAAGAAACTACAGACATATTTCAATACAATACACTTAATTAAATAATCCATCAGAATGAGACTGCTGCCTAACCAGCAACCAACGAATATTATGAGCAACATATTAAAGGTGTCCCAATAAGAACATGCATCGTGAGGCTGCAATCACACCAAGATGAAACGTCATATAACATCACATTACATGATGTCACATGGAACATTGGTGACAGGTTGCTAGCCCATCACCGGAATAGGTGGAATTCCATATCGTAAGTAAATTTAGACAGACATTCTAGTAGAGTGACAAAGTTCATTCGGCTGTTTTTCTTTCACTTTTTTATGATGAATGTTTTGCCAAAAATAATACGGAGATCATTCACTATCACCCAACCATGTGATTCGTGAATACCTACACTTTCATTCTATAAATATAGACGACCTTCGTTAAATGAATTGTTAGTTCTTGAATAGTGAGGTTCCGGGTTCGATTCCCGGTGAAGGCGGATATAAGTTTCTTTTGATTGAATGTCTGGTCGTTGATTATATGTAAGTATTTATTTAACTAGTAAGAAAATATTGTTTTAAAATATGTAGACTTCAATCCTTCGATCTCTTTCGTGATAGATAGAGCATCGGTGACATATCATCTAAGTTACTTTTAGAGTGAGAACCGCGACTGTGATTTAAAAACGTCATTTCTAGCAAATATATACCATTACTAATATCTATCTAGGGATATATGTGGGTGAAGTGGAAGGGCAGTTACATAGGGACCAGTCCAATAGGACATATCACAGTCAGATATACGCCATATTGAAAAAGGGTGACATTAGATGTACCTATAACCGAGTGTGTATGAGGAGATGTATGAGTGTCAATGAAGCGAAAGTGGTTTGTTAGAATCGGGACAGATCCGTATTCTCTGCCTACTCCTCTACAGGGAATTAGGCGTGATGTGTATGTATGTATATTCCATTTAACCCCACTTCCGCATACCGAGAATTAAGGCAGCTAGTTTGCATTCTACTCCCGTTCCAAACTAGCATAGAACACTAAATTATACTCAAACTAGTGACCCGCTCCGGCTTTGCACGGGTATAAAATATATAGCCTACTCCACTATTTAATGGATGTTATTATACATATAAACCTTCCTCTTGAATCACTCTATCTATTAAAAAAAACCGCATCAAAATCCGTTGCGTAGTTTCAAAGATTTAAGCATACAAAGAAACATAGGGACAGAGAAAGCGACTTTGTTTTATACTATGTAGTGATAATAGGCCAATTCATTACTAATGTTCTACGTAGTAATGACGCATTAAGAGTCAAAAATAACTTTGAGATTCTTTCGAGCGTATTTTTATTGTAGCCAATGTGAAGCCAAGCCCCCGACCAAAGGTAGGTATCGTGTATTAATAGCATAAGATTGGAATAGTATAATAAGAGCTTAATATCTGGGATGAAGAAATTCATGTGATATCAACTTGCTACGAGGTAAGGGGTCGCCATTTGATGTAACCAGGGGCCCAAGTCTACTACTGCATTTTAGCACAATTGTAGTTCAATATCATTCAGTAATATTCGATTCGACGTAGCTCAGTTGTTTGGGGCTTGGCTCTGTATCAGTGGGTACAGGGTTCAAATCCCGCTTGAGCATGTACCAATGGAAATGAATTTTAATGAATTTCTATGTACATTATCGTAATAAAAACACATTTACGAAATGCATCGAATTATACGGTGAAGGAAAACATCGTGACGAAACCTTCGTAGTAGTAACAGGTAATAGTTAGTGCTTGTAAAGGGCGACATGGCTGACCACCTGTCACATTGAGTACTAACTATCTGGTCAACACGTGGGTTCGAGGTGTCCATAGAATTACTACCTTGGCAGTTGCGGAGATGGAAACCTAAACTTCTGACTACCCCGCAAGCGTTAATGGTCGTGAATGCGTTTGTGTTTTTTTTTGTCCGTGAACAGCTTCACACCATTACTGAAGTGATATTGAACTATGATTTATTATTTAATTTTGTATTGTATAATTATTCATCAGTACTACTGTGTCATTTACCGTATAGTGGAATTTCAATAAAGGATTATTATTATTATTACAAAAATATCGTGCCAGGTGACCAAATCTCTACCTATCCCTTTAGGACACAAATACCTATCTAAATACATAAATAGTTTTGCAACGATTTCGCCTCATTGAGTCATTAAAGAAACATTTCTTAATAACTTAAGTTTCTTTACCAATATTATCTTGTTGTTGATAATATATGAAGCACGTGCTTAGATAAAATGTAGTAGGTATTAGCACATTGTTTTCCTCTTATTTGCCTTTGTACATTCAATACTTATGTGATGAGAGGCTACTATGGGATAGGTGGTTTTGTTAGGTATAATACACTAACAAGCTAATTACGGTTACTTACGGCCCGTCTTAATATGACAGTCAGATAGACGTAGATACTTAAGCACGGGCCACCATTACCAAAATTCCTAAAGATCTTATTTCTGATACATAGTATAAAACAAAGTCGCTTTCTCTGTCCCTATGGCCCTTTGTATGCTTAAATCTATGAAACTACGCAACGGAATTTGATGCGGTTTTTTTAATAGATTGTGATTGTGAGTGATTCAGGGAGAGGTTTATATGTATAATAACATCCATTAAATAGTAGAGTAGGCTACTTATATATTTTATACGCGTGAGAAACCGGAGCGGGTCGCTAGTATTTCTGATATAACTTGACTGTATATTAGAAATACGAGCATACCACTTGTAGTAGTATAACCTAAATGCAATGCTGGCTGCGTTTTTTCCTGGCATTCGTCAGGAGGTGATTAAGTGGTTATCGAGTCTATTTGGCGATGGGATAACAAACTGTCAATTAATCAATAATGACAATTGGTGACAGGTTCTTCAAAAACTCGATATTAATGGTAAAGACTACCGAGATTGCATCAGTGAGGTTCTGTTCACCCGAAAGGGATTAAATGAAGTTAATGTTTATGTATTATATTAAATTTACAGACAACTTTAGTACACTTTATAACAATATTAGTGTCACAAAAAGTGTTCTAAATTGGAACAAAAACAACGGAATCAAAATTATATTTAGAATACTCGGTGTGTTTACATGACTTGATAAAATGTAGTACACGTGTGTATAATACAAACATTGCTTGCATTGATAACTTAAAGTAAGAAGGCAATAATACATTGTAAGTTATTTAGGTGCCTAGAGGCATTTCAGCGTCATGAAATAGTCAGGATTCAACGAGACAGGTTATTTTGCATGTCTTAGTTTACAATCACTGACTATTGCCTATTTTTTAAGAATTTGAGGCAGGGGATAAAAAGGGGTATTCTTCAGTTTAGAATTGACGTGTTTAATATACGTATGTTGTTGATTACTTTATGTTATTTTTATTGGATATAATATAAAACTATTATTCTACCACCTGAACCCCTGATCAGCATTTCCGAGGCGCGAATGGTTAACCACTTAGCTTTTATTTAACCGTCCAGTCGATGATTATATGTATTTATTCATGTATAATATGTCCCGTGTTAGCTGGGACGTAGAAAGAATGCTAACAAGCTGCCGTTCTTCCTCGCATGTCGTAAGAGGCAATTGAGCGTTGGGCTAGCAATATGTCATGATTGTCCCATATTACATCATCAACCCCAATATTCATGCCAAAAAGTGACCTAGTAGATATGAGTACGTGAATGTATAGGTTCTAAAATCTACGTTGACTAGTACCCTCAACAAAAGCAAACATATTTAGATAACTAGTTCCATTAATATAATAGTGTCCCAAATATTATTACCTACGTCATAGCAATAACAAACATCACATTACGTTGAATTTAAACGTTTAATACTAATGTTAGGCCCGTTCTAAGTTTATTTATTGGCCATGCCATCGTATTTTATGTACGTATGGCCTTCCCGTTTTTTGGTCTCACTATTGGCCACTCGCCAAGTCATGTGATGTGGGGAAAACAATCAAGCCATCAAAATTCCTTAACACTATGTATATGGTTTTGATACAATGCGTGTCAAGTATGTTTGCTTTACCTTTGGAAGAAGTGTTTATTAATTTTTATTGAATTTTATTACATAAATATTATATATATGGCCGTATAATTACTACCTTCGTAATTGCGGAAATGGACACCTGAACCTCTGATTACCCCGCAAGGGTTAACGGTTGTGGACGCGTTTGTCTTTTTTTTAAATTTTATTGTTTAAATTTTATGTAATTGATTTTAGTTAAATACGATTTTAATTATTTTTAAAACTATTATAGTTTGTTGATTTTGTATTTAATTAACTTAACTATTATAATATTTTTTTTACTTAACTATTATGATATATAATACACATTCCCGAAAGAATCATATTGATAAAATAAACTTCTGACAAACCTCGCATAATAATTGCACAAATCGTTGATGCATTAAAAGAAATTATAAAGAAGAACACACTCGTAAATCATATGTATTTTTATTTACTATTTTCGCTTCATTGCCATCCATACATCTCCTTAGATTCACACCTTTTGTGTTAGGACATATCTAAAATAACTTCCTTCCATGGCACGATCGATAGTCTCTGCCAATCCCATTAGGGATGTAGAGGCGTGAATATATGTATGTATCTTTTGAGTTAAGAATATATAATAATAATAAAGCATTTATTTACAGCTACAAAAACATACACAATACAAATATTTTACAAATCAAACTTACAAACTAGGGGGTTTAGCTTGTGCATGTTATTGTCGCAGCAAAAAGGTTCTAACTCAGCTGGGTATGTTACGTTTGGTTAATACCGCTGAACATAATGTTACGAGTATCATAAGTCCTAGTACCATTATTTTATCATAATACATCCTTAGTGCACGAGTGTTCATTTCATCATAACATTGCATATAGTGATGCAATTTAAACGCAAATAAAGCATTTAGTATGAGTAATGAACGAATATTTTAAACGATCTTTTTAGTGTTCTTTTTTATTATAATTACATTGCTATATGAATTTATCAATAAAACATATAACAGTCAGATAGACGCTATATGGAAAAAGGGTGACGTTAGCAGTACCTATAACCGCCGAGTGTGTATGAGAAGATGTACTCGTAGGATCGAGACAAATGGGGATCCGTGATCTCTGCCTACCCCTCTACAGGGAATCAGGCGTGATGTGTATGTATGTATGTATATGTATGTACATGAGTATTTAAGGTATATGTATGAGTATAAATACTTTATCTTCGATCTTCCGGTAGTTTTTAGTCAATAAGAGTTTTATGACCATAACGAACCTACTTTTCATAATATTGTACTGTACGTGATAAATGGTGAAGAATATGCTGGTTGCAAATACGATTATGACTGTTTAATGAAACGAAATTCTACATAAACATTATTCGAAGCAACTCCACCGGAGATGGCTTAAACTCCTGTTTTCCCAGCAAGTGGTAATGGTCGTAAGTTTTATAATATTACTTCTAATACATTTTTTTTAACTATAATATGCTAGCTACTACCAATATTCCTATATTTCTCGCTAAAACAGACTAAATGCCAAAATGCTTCTAAAGGCGTGTGCACACAGCGTGAAGAACAGAAAAGCATGTATGAGAAGGGTAATGGGTGCAATTGTAGCAAGGGATTTGTCAGGACCATTCCAGGTGGCGATCGTTAGTCTCTGTCTATCCCATAAGGACGTAGAGGTGTATATGTAAGTATAATACCAAAAATATCTTGCAAACCACTCGTCCAATTAGGGATGTCAGTTGCCATTACGTATCGATTCATGAAGTATCGAATGAATCAGTCCGATCTAATTATAACCTGTACGCTGATAGGCCGATACGTGACACTGGTGGGTGTGTAGTCACGCACATTTGCTTGCACACGATTGTTTAGAGCACAGAGTAGACTGTTTGATAGACTAGGACATGTAAAAGGGCACGTTCAAATGTATGAATTGGTTTAACACCGACTTTAAAGTGTAAAGCTGTGAAAGATTATTGACTGTTCTCTTTAAGTTTCGTACACAGTTTAGGTATTGCTTAAACTTTGTAACATATCCAATGTATTTATTCTTCATTTCCCCATTGGTTATACCTAGTAACCATTCCTATAAGCTTTCTTTTCTTCTCACTAAGCTCACTTGCTTTGAGAAATACTATATATCTAAAAACCTATTTATTCATGTAAACAATCAACTTATTTTATGTTCTTTTTCTATATATTACAAAAACCCATAGTCGCTTAAATCAAGTTCCTAAAATTCTTGCGCCCATTGAGAATTGCACAAACCTATTTTTAAATATCTAGTCTATTAAAAAACATCTCTACACGAGTTTACGATGACGCTGCGTCTGTCAGGCGCCACTTGATGCTCCGATAGCTAATTGCAAACTGGATTTCCCTGCACTATGCAAATATAGCCTAACCTACTAACTGGGTACTTAAAGAGGAAAACTAGGTATAAAATTATAAACAATTGTTAATTATTACTAAAAGCATATTTGTAGGGGCCGGCCTAATAAGACATATAACAGTCAGATAGACGCTATATTGAAAAAAGGTGACGTTAGGAGTACCTATAACCGCCGAGAGTGTATGAGAGGATGTATGAATGTCAATGAAGCGAAAGTGGTCCTGTCAGGATCGGGACAAATGGGGATCCGTGATCTCTGCCTACCCCTCGACAGGGAATCAGGCGTGATATGTATGTATGCATATTTGTCCCGTTGGGGCAATATATGATGAAACTTCATTACAATGTAAGAACTTGTAAACAAATACTGTCAAGGTGACCGGTGACCTGAAGAAGGTCGCTGGTAGTGATGAGGGCCACGAATGATCGTGTTCTGTGGATAACCCTTGGGGAGGCCTACTACCAGTAGTGGAATAGTATAGGTTTATTGATTGAAACAAATATTCAATATGTACTTACATTTAGAACCACCTTAGTTACTACGAAAGTCAAAGAAGACGGTTTACAAGATAGTCTGTACCCAACGTGATAGATGGTGAGTTTCACGTTATAAGGACTGATAGGTTACCTTTCTGAAGTCAACAAAAGTGTATGATCATCCGGATTAAGCACCCACCCAGATTTTGACCACAGCCAGAGTAACTTAACATAAGTAATCTATTGAGTAATCTATTGAGATCTAACTGCAGCTTTAGATAAATGACAAAACGCAAAGAGTACTTATCGAATCTACCCTAGTCCCTTAGTCGCCTACTACAACATGCCGGGAAGAACGACAGCTAATTAGCATTCTTTTTACGTCCTATACTAACACAAGACTACACACAGACACAGTATTTAAAGTTCTTATATAATTTTATATCGATAGACCATAGTAGATTGACAAAATGTAAATATATTAAAAGTCGAAAACCGATTACATAGTGTCATATGACGTAAAACAAATGACAAAATGAAGGGTGACATTCAAAGACTGTATGTATGTGTGACCAGTATGTATGAATGATATGTTATAATAAAATATGTGTGTATATATGTATGTAATATGAAGGTGAATGAATGACAATGCAGCGAAAGTGTTTTGCTTATAACTGGAAAATTAGTAGGCAGTGATTTCTGATTATCACTATCTACTATTTAGGGAAATAGAGATGTGTATAAACTGGTATATCAGTATATGAGAAAAAGCAAGTCATTACAAAATGAGGAATTTACCTATCTGTCACTTCTTTCGAGTGTTAAACAGCATTAAAAAAAACAAACGCATTCACGACGATTAACTCTTGCAGGGTAGTCAGAGTTTCAGGTGTCCATCTTTGCAATTGCGAAGGTAGTAATTCTATGGCCACCTCGAACTCACATGTTGACCAGATAGTCAGTACTGAATGTGACAGCCATGTCGCCATTTACACGATGTTTTCCCTCACCGTATAATTCGATGCATTTCGTAATTGTGTTTTTATTACGAACAAGTACATAGAAATTAATTAAAATTCATTCCTATTGGTACATGCTCAAGCGGGATTTGAACTCTGTATCCACTGATACAGAGCCAAGACCCAAACAACTGAGCTACGTCGAATTTATAGCATTAGTTTGACTTATAGAAACAGTATGACTACAAGCTTAAGTGTACAAATCACATTACATAATTAAAAGACAAACACGTTCACGACCATTTAACCCTTGCAGGGTAGTCAGAGATTCAGGTGTCCATCTTTGTTATTGCGAAGGTAGTAATTCTATGGCCCCCTTGAACCCACGTGTTTACCAGATAGTCAGTATTTAATGTATACATAGTTAAAGTACCACTATAATTTTTGACACCTTAATCTCTGCCTACACCAAAAGGGATTACAGTCTTGACGTATGTTATTCTCATTTTAAATAACAACAACCTATACTTGTCCTTTGACGTCACTTGAGCAAACTATGTGCATTACGTAACTCAGAGATAAAGACAAACATTCACGACCAATTTCCCTTACAAGGTAGTAAGACGGTCAAAAAAGTGACAAGGCCCTTAGTCCACTAATGCGTTTTAGTACAAACGCAGTTCAATATCAGATCAGTAATAGTGTGAAGTTGGTACTGGATTAACAAAAGAGACAGATTTCGCCATTTTGAAAGCGATATTTGATTTAATGGTGAAAATTGACACTTTTGCTAATCCACTACCAACTTCACACTATTACTGATCTGATATTGAATTGCGTTTGTGCTAAAGAGTATATTAGTGAATATTAGTGGACTTGGGACCAGGTGCTAAACCGCGTCGCCATTTACATGCGTTGACTATAATATTACGTACCAATTATCAAATATTGGTTCTACGCACATACATCATAATATTAAAGTCACGCTTGACCGAACTGTTTGAGTTAAACATTAATGCAACATCACGTAGACACTTCACGCCCATTATCCTTTAAGTGGTGA